>BMAW01085817.1:19243-47151 GCA_019974015.1 Nephila pilipes
TTTTTTGTTGCGAGTAAATAGCGATAAACAGCTTTCTGAATCATCGACTCGTTGCTGTTTTTGTTCCATCGAAAGCAATCGCGGCACCCACTTAGAAAAAACCTTTTTCACTTCACTTCAAAAAACCTTTTTCCTGGTCCGATCGACTTAAAATTTTGACACGTTTCAAGCACAAAGGTTAGTACTCTAGAAAGACCTGGTTACTGGTTTACTACGAGCGCCATCTCTGGGTTAGTCTCGGGAGTTATTGATCGATGTGTTAGGTGTAGTGTGTTTTTCAGTATGACGTTAATAAACAATCAATTAAATGTCCTGAAATTTATCTTCTCAAATTAACCAATTACTTTGTCCTTTAACTCAAATGCTCATTACACAGAAAAATCATATCGATGTTGCTCCATTTATATTAATACTATAACTCCCAGTTAACTTAAACCTCTGCTGTGTAACCGCAGACCCGAACTACCGCGTGTTAATGGGGTTAAACTGTATGATGAAATATACAAATGCGTTTCTTGAATTTTAAAGTGGCTGCCGTAGCCTAGTGGTTACGATCTTGGCTAACTCTTGGCGGCTTTCGTCGAGCCGTGGGTTCGAGCCTTTATGCGACTAAAGACCCGCCGTGTAGCTGGTCCTGATGCACGTAAAATCTGTTGGTGCTCAAAGTCCTCCCATTGATGTGGTGCGCAAGTAAGGGGAGGGATCTCGTCACTTGACCGAGGTTCAAAATTACAAAGTCAGTCGCCAATAGACCTCGTGTTGCTTCTAATGCGTCGTCAACAAAACAAAACCTTATTTTTTAAAATCAAAAATCGATTTTAAACTACCATTAGTCATATTTATGCTAAATTTTAGTTATGTGATCTATTTTCGAAGTTAAAATATAAGTATTGACATGCAACACATTAAAAAAAGTTCCTTTTCATCTCATAGTTTTTTTAATATAAATACATGAACATAAATACGATTTTAAGATGAAAATGCCTATTATATTTTATACAGTTAATTATTAAGTTACTAATCCACAAACGTAAGTAATTAATATGTCGCTTAAAGCGACAGCGACAAGAAAAGCTACTTATTAAACTATAAGTGACATACGCGCGTTAAAAGTGGGGGAAAACATAATAACCTCGGGATAAATTTATTTTTAACCTCGCAACTTAAAACTTTTAAAGACATATCGAACACCGAACATTTTATGGACGTCAAAAGCGTCATTAACTTCCTTATTTTCCAACTAATTACTGAAAAAACCGTAATTAATTTAGCGCTTCTAATGTATTTCTTTTTTTGTGGAATAAAAAAGATGGCGAACAGTTTGATAGAAAAATAAATCAACTAGATAAATTCGTCGAGGCGTAATTTTAACTGGGAATTAATGAAGTAAAATAAATTCAATGTGTAGCTACTCGGAATATGGGACTTTATAATAGGATTCATTTCATTCTTCTTCTCCGATTTTAGATTAATTTTCAAAACTTGATGCTAAGTTTAAGTATAGTTTTATTTATGCATATACAATCGAACCTCGTTAACATGCGACTCGGTAACACGCGATATTACTTTACACGCAGATTTACTATGTCTCCTCGATGTGCGATATCACTCTTTGATATTGTGACGTCAAAATTCTTACTTTTCTGTACACGAAATTCAGTTTGATCTTTATTTTGGATGACGTCACGACTTTCTGTTAAGAGAAGACATTAATATATTTTTCTCTTTCTATTTTATAGATATGAATCACTATATTTCTTTATGTGAAATGTTATAATACATCATCTTATGTTTTTGTCAGAGATTACTTCTGAGATATCGGGATCTATGAGATTAGCTGTATGTTCAACCATTTTTAATTGGTCAAATTTTAAGATTTATAAAGATTTTTTCTCGTTTAAATGATTTCCATAACAATTAAAAATAATGTTAGAAGAGTATAAACCGAACAAAATACTTACATTACCAAGGAAAAATTCAATGCTATCGAGGAAATTCGATAAGGGGCAAAACAAAGCAGAAATTACCAGAGAACTTTATCAACTTGAGTCTATTCTACGGAGATATACTACTGTAACTCGTAGTTCGGTTAAAACGTCCAATTACATAAAGGAATGTAAAACAATTAGGTTTATTTCTTCCAGTTTTCGTTCGCCTGAATATGTTTGTTATTTTTATATGTAGAATATTTTTCTAAATATCATCTCTATATTAATGTATGCATTAAGTGTTATACGTTAAAATAATCTAAATATTAAAAATAGCTATTTTCTTATTTTAGATAACTTATAACCATTAATAGTTCTAACTTTAATTTTTGTTGTGAAGCTTTATAACGTCTTAGCTCAGAGTTAATTCAAGCTTCAGTTTTTAAATTTTTAAATAGAGTATAAACTAAAATGTATTCACATCTTAGGAGTAGAAAATGTATTCAAACTGTGTAACAATATGTGAGAATACGTAGGTTGTCCGTAAATTATTGGTGGTGTTCCTTTTCTCATAACTTTTGATTAAAGAACACGCAGAAAAATAATACACATATTCTAAAAGTACATCTAAAAAGTTCTTTTTAATAACACGAAGTTACATATGTGTAAAGATGCAGCTAAAAGCAGTCAAATAACGATTATTATCAAATTAAGATTAATTTTAAATTTTATCGGATTTATCAAAACGGTGCTGAGGAATTATAAATTCAAGATTATATAGTTTCCTCATGGCAGCCTTTCGTTATACGTAAAACATCGAGACAGAGCTCGTATTCCTACCAAATGTTTTCCTGCATTTGAGGCAGTGGCGTAGATAGATTTCAAATACGGTGCGAACCCGGTTGCCGCCCCTATTGATATAAAAATTAATATCACGAATGCATCGTGTGAGTGTAAAATTAAATTATTTATATTTTATACGTTTAAATAAATAAATAACATTCTAAATGAGTAAAATTGCAAAGCCATTAAAAAGTTTATAAATAAATGAAACAAACATTTAACTTAATACTCCTGTATATATTTGACGAATTTTCAAACAAAAATATATTTGACTATACAATAATTAACACATTTTAGTCTCGTGAAACTTTTTAAAAGTATAAATTAAAAAATTTGAACGCTGCACCGCTCTTTTAAATAACAAATAAAGTTGAAGAAATTAAATGTCACCTGTTCACTTTTACGTCTATTTGCTCAAGAATAATAGTTCAAAAGAGAAAAGAGACAAACTAATTGCATTTGTTGCTTTGCAACAGTGAATGGTGGTCGGTAGCACCCGTTTCGAAATTCAAAAAATTGAAATTTATTTTTTCTTATTTTGAAAAAAAATATTTGATAAGCTTTTTTTTTTTTAAACTTCACGTAAATTTAAGTATATTTATTTAAATCAAATCTTACAACTCTATTTTAAACCACTTTCACTAGTCCAATTTACTTGAAATTCTGCACAAATATCTACATAGTCCAGATAACAATAACTACAGTTCTCTCATCTAATGGTTATAGCCTGATGACAGGATTAGCCGGCTTGGCCATTCCCATCCCCAAATCTGTACGATAGAAGATATTTAAAAGATACAGGAAAGAATTCGTATCTGCCAGGAACTGAAACGAAACAGTTCTTAGTGATTACAATAATTATGTCTAACTTAAAATTTTCCAGAATGGAAATGCACTGAATTTAAAAAACTACAGTTCCTGTAATCGCAGACAACATGACTCGAAACTGCGACTTTTTAATGTGAAAAAGTTAAAATTGAGAAATGTTTTAATAGTACAAAAGGAAGAGAATGTAGTGCGATTGTTTATTCACGTCACACTAGAATCGATGAAAGGGCTATTGGCAATGGAATTCGTAATTCCGACACTCGGTCCAGTGACCAGGACGACACCTGAGCAGGCACTCCTCCATTTTAAACTTCCACATCACCTCCAACGGGGGACACTTTGATTCTCGATAGATTTAACGTGCATCAGCCCTGACTACACAGTGGATCTTTAGTGGTATCAAGGCTCGAACCCTCGAATAGACGAAAACCACCGTCCACGAGTCCGCGACTATGACCACTAGACTTCTGCGGTCACGCTGCCAAATGAAAATTTGATTGGGGTCGAATAGACTTGCCATCCTCGATGACACCAAGATCCATCATTACACACCAAAAACCAAGCAACAATACAAATAATGGATTGATGCCAGTGAATCTTCACCAAATAAAGCGAAGGCGGTCGCATTGGTTCGAAAAATTGTGGCGAAGATTTTGTGGGATGTGAAGGAAGTCGTTTTCATAAGATCCTTAGAAAATGGGAAAGCGATCAATGAACCAAACTGCAGTGAGCTACCTTATTCTCATATCCCATTCTTAACACTTGTGCTATTAGTACTGCCCTTGAACAGCTTTAATAAAGAAAAAATCAAACATAACTATTTATATATAATCTTATAGGTGGATCATGTGAGACACATACAGCACATATTAATCTACTAACCTAAATATCGATAATTTTATTTCACAAAATAAGATTAAAAAACATATGATTCAATCTATTCAATTATAATAAATTCATTAGAAGTACGGATATTAAACATAGAATAAATGAAGAAATGTCTTTTTTTTTTTGTTCACGTTAAAATTTACAACTAAATTATTAGATTTACACAAAGTATTTAAAAGCAGGTAACAGAGTGATTTTCTTAGTCGTCTCATTGTTCAAAAAACAGCGAAAACTTTTATTCCTTTAACTAGTCGAAGATATAATTGTAGATTTATATATATATATATATATATATATATATATATATTGTTATATGTAGACAGTGGGGTGATGAGATGGTTCATCCCGAATCTACAATGGTTTGCTCATACGCAAAGGGCTGCTTGTCTAGGAGGGTAGTTCATTACCGGATTCCAATATGTTGTTGAAATTCAATGATGAAGCTCGTAGTAGCTTTACTTGTTTATTAGGAGAGATGATGAAGAGTGAAAAGTATTTACACTATGACATGACGGATTGGCCAGTTCGTCGGAAAAAGATAGATGGCTGCCTCATTTAACCCATATTGGCGAAGGGCGCTGGAACGTGCTCGGGCGTTTGAAGTTTACTTCCGATGCGGGGAATGCAAAGGAGAAGAAAAGCGGAAAAAGTGAGGGAAAAAAGCGAGAACGCGTGTCACTCAGTTTTTGTTCTGGAATAGGTGGCGCTGCATGAGCTTATCACATGACTCTGATTCGTGGTGCTATCTATTGATTATCGTAGGAACTGGTTTTACAGTGCATTGGAAAATAAAATTAATTGTTTTATAATTAGCTGGAAAATCCTACATATATATATAGGAAATGTCTACAAATTGTGATTGTAATTGCTTATTAATTTCGCACTGAGAAGCAACACGAGGGCTATTGGCAACGGATCTCGTAATTTTGAACCTCAGTCAAGTGACGTTAACGACAATTGAGCTGGCACTTCTCATGCCAAAGAGAGAACTTGGGACCTCAAAAAATTTAACTGACTTCCGGTCCGCTCCATGAGGGGTCTTTAGTGCTATCAGGACTCCAACACATGACTTGACGAAAACAACGCTTTCCTCTATCATGATCACTAGGGTAACACGGCCGCAATTTTTCTTATCATATTATATATTCCATGTATTATGCATATGTCGCTATTTTTTTTAACTTTAATATCATTAACTTCTAGTTAGAACTTATAAAAGTCGTTTAAAAACATGTGCATTTTTTATATAAAATATTATACTTTCTTGTTTATTTTATGCGTCAAATTCCATTCTATATGAACTTCTTGCCTCTTCAATTCTATCTGAAGCCATTGATTTGGGATCAGGAAATTCAAGTCTCGACTGACAATTTAAGAGATTGTCAGTCAATACAATACGGAAAATCAGAACAACAGCCAATTATATTCCTTCACTTCCATCTCACTGAAACATTTCCCGTACATAATCTTCTCCTTTCTTTCCCCCCACCTCCCCCGCCGGCGCCCTTTATCTAATACTCCACGCCTCAAAACCAGTCTATATAATTTTGTTCACGAAGAGGCAAAGTAGTTGAATACACAGAAGTGGGGGTCAATAACTTTATGAAGTGTAATGAATCGTAAAATAACCTCCAGCACAGTTCATTTCATAGTTCTAATGCGGTACTAACTTTTTCATTGCTGCTGATAACGAGGTTATAAAATTAGGATAAAAAAAGCCAAGTTCCGCAGAATTTTAGTTTCTTTGCTCAAATCCAGATAACTATTCTTACAAGCTCTGTGAAAGCTTGGAAATAGTTTAGGAAGAAGGTAAATTGATAGTTTATTATCTTTCTTTACTTAAGAATGTGCATAGTTGAGAGAGAATGCATAGTAAAGAGTTCATAATAGATTATTTTTATCATTCGTTAAATGAGTCTATTTATTATGATAATGGTAGTAAACATTAGAGCGAAAAATTTCAATCCTTTCCATGCGTCTAAATTAAATTCGATTAACGATTACACTCTTTTGACGCAACTGAAAACAAACATAATGGCATGAAAAATAAGAATAATTAAATTAAGTAATACAGAAATTAAGCTTGATTGAAAAGAACTTCCTCCATGGCTGTAACTTTATTTGACACCCGAATTTCACAATTCCTACTTTTCCTTGAAGCTACATGTATCTTGTATGTAATGCGTCGATCACTTTTTGATATTTTCCATCCCTTTCCCAACAAATGTGACTAATTAATTTGAGAAGAATTTTGGTGACAGTGGTCGACATCAGACTTTAATAGCAGCTGTTTAAACTTCTACCCATACCTGTGCAAACAGTGTGATACATCTTTATTAATATCTTGATTTAATTTATTTAGTATGATGTATTTTATATGCCTTGTTAAAACGTTAGTTTAAATTGGATTTTTTCTTTTCTTATGCGTTATTTTTTTTTTTATAAAATAATGCATCTTGGATTTGTTAAAACCTGTAAAGCTTATTTGACCGCATTTCTTAATTGTGACTTCAAATTGTAACAAGAAGAAATTTTTTTTTTTCAAGCAGATGTTCTCTTGCAAGAAACTTCGGCCATTGGCTTCTTGTAAGGCTTTATTATCTGTAGTAAAACATATTCAATAGGGATGAGAATTTTTGTTCTTGATTGTTCTTGTTCCTTTTCAGAGAACCGTTCTTTTACCTGTTCTTTAGATTCCTAAAGCCAAAATCTTAAAGGTATTTGAATGTATTTAACATTATACAGTTAATACGCATGATTCTTTTACACATTAAAGGAAAATTCGAACCTGTTGAATCTTAAGAAAAATCATGTTTTGTATTAAATTAATATTCAGTAGTAGACTTTTCTTAAAACGTTTATCTAGTGATAGTGAAAAATAAAATTTTTGGTAATTTTTCAACACGAATATTTTTTTATATGTTTATACACTCAAAATATATGAACTGTATTAAATGTTGATTAAAAATAATTTGAAATCATTTTTATTTTATTAAGTGTATCGTAAATTTTAGACAAATGTTTTTAGTAAAAGGAACTAGTTAATAAATTTACGCACGAAATATATAAAACATTTAAAATCATATTCATCGATTTTATATTCGCTTTTCTAATACATAATAATAAGAATAAAAAAGTAAAGTAAAAGTTGTCATAAGAAAATTCTTTAAAAATCATTCTGATATTTGATCAAACTTCACATTACAAATATTTATGCCAATTTTTATATACGCGTCATATTATTGCTTTTTCCTCTTTCTATTTAAAATCCTATAAAAATGCGAAAATTTTAGAATTAGTTTATAACTTTTCACGATACAAATCAGATTGAAAATAAAAAATACAATTAAATAAAAAAAAAATTCAGCTTTGATTTCATTTAGATGTAGAAATTGATTGTGAAAAGGAACTTCAATTATTCAAGAGAACCAAATACCTGCCTTTGAAATAACTCCTTCCGGTTCCGAAGCGTTTACCGTTACTCAAGCAATGTGGACCTACTCCAAACACCTGCTTCGAAGGTCGGCCAATCAAAAGAGGAAGGACCGCTTCCCATCTACATTTTTCTAATTGGAGCCTTACTGGCCTAGTTCGGACCTATCTGTCAGGAAAACCTGCTACCGAAAGATCTAGTTCTATCGGAATTCTTTTTTTTTTTTTTTCCTTTTCTTTTTCTCCTCCATTGTTCTTCTGGTTCATCTTACTTTGCCTTTGGAGCCGTTCTCATAGTCTGAACTGGTGAGCGCTTTTGCGAGATTTTTTTTTCCCCACCGGTTTTCGTTTTTCAAAGTCGATACTTTACGTTTTGACCCCCCTGTTTCCGATGGCATTCCTCTCCTCCTCCCCCCCCTGCAGCACATAATAGTTTTGCTGTAAATAAGACCAGGTCTTTACTTGTCTTATGCTTCTCACGGAGAGAATAAGTTTCCCTTTTAGGTGATGGATCCAAATGTCAGAGAAATCAGATTGCCCGTACGCCAAGCAAGGCAAAAATGAAGGCAAACCAATGAAGGCGCGAAACTAGCGCCCGTACAGCGCACGAGCAAACCAAATAAGGGATTCAGCTTATAAATATTTAATATATATACGCTTTACAGTGTATATTAATTACTTTTCATATGTTTTGAAAAACAATTTGTTATGTGGGAAGCAGCTATTAATATATAAACCATTATAATTCGAACTGCAATGAAAGAATGTTCACAATATTACAGACGGAATATGATTATCATGAATTCATTGCCTATTGTTCGAATATGATAAAATATGGCACAAAGGATTCTATAAACTTTACTCGTCCATGCCAATGATATTTTAGATATTATTCTATAGTTAATTAAGTTTTTGATCCTTACATTTACTTCATAAGAAATGATGAGTAGCAAAATCCGAAATTACCAGAGGCTGAAATATCACTGAATAGAGTTACTTGTATTATTTAACAATTATAAAATTTTTTTTAATTAAAATACACGTTGTTAACATTCGAAATTTTCTTGAGCTACGAAAGTTATATCTTTCAGTCAGTATATAAATTATAGCCGTGGTAGACTGATGGTTATGGTTACGGACTCAAGGTAGGTGGTTTTCATCGAGTCGCGGGTTCGAGCCTTGATACCAGTAAAGACCCTCCATGTATCCGGATCTGATATAAGTTAAATCTGTGGGGTCCCAAAGTCCTCCCAATGGCGTGGTGTGGAAGCTTGGAGAGGGGGGGGGTGCCAGCTCAATCACTCGACCGAGTTCAAAATTACGAGGTTCGTCGCCAATAGCCATCGAGTTGCTTCTAGTGCGAAGTTACTAAAACCAAACATGTGGATAAATTTACAAAAAACTATATTTATCCCAATTTTGTAATTTATATATATTTCATGAGTGAGATATAACTTCTGGACACAATTCCAAGCATTAAAATAATTGTTAAATACATTGGAATTCCGTTTACATTGATTTTAAACAACTATTTTGTCTTCGCTAAATTAAACATGAACAGTTAAAATCAATCACTAAATCAAAACCCATTCCATTTCAAGACATAATCATTTCTAATGCAGATTTCAAAAATGAATTGAATCCAGCGAGCTTCATTTCAAGAGTTTATACATTCAACTCTAAGTACTAACACCTGCGAAAGTTTTGAAAATGATCATTAAATTCTGAGTTTCAATAAACTTAAATATCCAGAAATCTATAGTTTAAAGTATTCAACATTAAGCTGATGATTTCAAAGGAATTTCGAATAATATTTAGATTGCAATATGGATTATTACCTAATTACTTTCTTATGGTAATTACTGTTAACGTTGCTGTGCTCATATTCCATTTGCGTATATAGCACGAATGAATGATAATTTTACTTCCACTGATTCCAATGCGCGAAAATATTTCGATTGTATTCAAAATCAAACTTATTTGATTCAAGAGTATCTTTAAATTCATGATAATAATAAATTTGTATTTATTTTTCTAATATTGCTATAAATTTCCGCTAAGATAGGTTAACGTTATATTTAAATATATATGGGCATGGCAATTTTATCCAAAGCATTGAAAATGTGTGTGTAATATTTAAATATAACAGAAATAAAAGATATGTAATTGTATGTCACGGACCATGTTCCTAACTGTGTTTAAGATATTCTCACTTTCCTAAAGTACTGCTACTTATTTAATTTAATATATGCATACGTAAAATAAGATTGTGATTTGTTATAAACTTCACAATGAGTAGCAACATGAAGGCTATTAGTGACCGACCTCGTAATTTCAAACCTCAGTCAAATAACGAGGACAAAGCTTGAACTGGCAACTCTCATTCCAAACATCCACACCATGCCAAGGAGTGCATTAGAAAACTCGACAGATTTACCATGCATCAACTCTAAAAATAACGCCGGCCGTGAGTCCACGACAATGACAGCTAGACTACTACGGCCCCTACTTAAAATAGGAGTTTATATTGCTTTCAGGCAAAACTAAAGTTTTGAGAGTCGGATAACAAATAAAAGAGTTATTGTCATATAAGCATTGTTTGCAGTCAATCCTACATTAACATAGTTGAAAAACTATTTACGAAAATCCATTAAGGCAAACATTGAGAAAAACATCCCAGTAATACAAATAGTTTAACACACAAAACATAGAAAAATATTGGAAGTTTTTTTGGCATCCTAACAAGAAAAGAAAAAACGCTTTCTTAGGATAGATTTGAAAAGTTTTCGAGCATAGGTAATAATGGCCTATATTTATTTTCTCCTAAGTTTTATTTTTCAAGCATGAACCAATCTAATGGGATTTAGTTTCTTCCACTCAAAAATTGTCCAAATCCAATCACATCAACATATTTCTTACATATAATGCTTCTATTTAAATTGGAGTCAATCTATTTTTTTTTTTTTTTATTTTTTTTTTTTTTTTGCACAAAGTTGCGTCGATAAATCTTTGAAAAAAGCAGCTGTAGACGTATTCGAAATATAAAGGGTGAAAAAAGACCCCGAGTTAAAAATTTAACAAATATTTACCACCGTCCCTCTAGAGTATTACGTTATCTCTTCTTAAATATTTACCTAACTGGTGTTTTCACTGAACATTGTTAAGAAATTGATGAGACAATTTTTGTTACGTTTGGAATAAAAGAAATTTTCTGAAATCCTTCGATTTTATTATTTGTTTCTGTTAAACTTGAGGTTTATTCACAATTATTCATCTGATTTCAAAAATCCATATTTTCATAAATAAACAACACAGAATGAAAAGTAATACATAAATGCAAAAGGAAAATATAGAGTATCTTTTACAAGTGTTCGATATAACTTCCTTCAATTACACGTATAATGTCAATTCGATATTTAAATTCCTGCCAAACACTCTGCAAAGTGTCTGCTGTAATTGATTGTACGGCAGCAGAAATCCGTTGTTGCAGTTCACCTAAATTTGTGGACAGTGGTAGCGCATTCACTTTATTTTTTTACAAACCCCGACAGGAAGAAATTGCATGAAGTATCAGGTGATTTGTCACAGGAATAGCATTTAGGTAAATTAGGGAGTATCATTAGTAACATCAAGTCATCCGGCTTACAATAACCAATCTAACTACGAGGTAACTCCGTGGAAGCTTCTAAAACAGCTTTCGTGAAATAGTCTCACGAAGAACGCACGTTTTTTTTTTTACACTATATAAAATGTCTTCAGTTTTCATTTGTATTTTGTATTATTTATCATTCTCTGTCTTTTACTTTTGAAAATATGGCATTTTGTAATCGAATGAATACTTTTGAATAACCCTGTACTTCATTGAAAACACATTACATGCCAAGAGATTCATGTTAATAACAGTAGATTAAATATAATATATCGACAATCAATCCTAAATTAACTACAATACAATATTACATTTCAGTAGCTATTTTGAGTTTGTGAATTCAGAATGTGAGTTTTAAACAGCGGTTATAAATGCCTATTACATTTGAATTCTTAATCGAAGATAGCAGCTATTTATCAAAGGTAATTATTAAATAAAATTACATATTAAAAGTAATTATTACATAAAATTACTAATTGAAAGTGATTATTAATAAAATTACATAATAAAGATGCTTACTAAATAATGTTATTAAAAGTAATTATAAAATAATTTATAAAAATTATAGTTACCTATATATTATGTTCCTAATATTATACTTTTTATTATGCTTACTATTATACTTATTTATTAAAGTAATTATTAGATGTAAAGTTATTTATTTAAAGTAAAGTAAGAGGAATGACTATTAAGTAATGAGACTGACGCTGTAAAACTTTTATTTTGTTTTCATACATATTTCCTTATTATCACCTTCAATATACACCCCTCCTCTATCCCTACAACGTTCCATACGAATCTTCCATTGAAAGAAACAGTGCTGGAAGTCTTCTTCTGTCAGATTCTTCAAGACGCGAGCCGCTTTATCTTTCACAGCTTCAGCGACACAAATCTTGTTCCTTTTAATGCACATTTCACCTTAGGAAACATGTAGAAGTCTTGCAAATAAGAAGGAAGTTCTTACACTGGGATGATGTTCTTCGCTAGAAACTTCTTTACAGACAATGCGGAAAGAGCTAATTGTAAGGTGTAAATCATGAATGTAGTTAATTGTCTTAGTGTAAAATTTTTCCAATTCTTTGTCAATTCTTACAGACTCAGCAATCGCGCGAACACTTAACCGACGGTCAGGTCGAGCCACATTACCAATTGTTTCGATATTGTCATCCGTTTTTGACGTGGGAGGGCACCCCGGGCATGCTTCAATTCAATCTCATCTCAGCCATCTTGAAAATGCTTAAGATTAAAAAACGCGTACACGCGTTTAGCATTCATTGTCATACACTTCTTTCAATAAATTATAAGTTTCATTAGCAGTTTTCGTAGTTACATGTGGCATTTCACAACAATTCGTTGCTCACTTATCATTTTCCCAGCAAAACAAAAAAAATAACTCTAATGCGAATGAAGGTTACATATATAAGGGGGGGGATGCTTCATGCTAAGCAGCTGTCGGGCACGGGTGTTTGGCGAATATGTACTTCTTCAGTAAAAGCGTCAATCTCTTTATTTTATGGCCACACCTTGTATACTTATCTATTATGCATATTATATTATATTTATTTATTATGCAAGCTATTATACTTGTTTATTACACTTAATTATCAATGTATTTATTAAATATATAGTTATTTATTAAAAGGTAAAATCAGACTTATTATACCAGGACTCTTATAGACTTATTATAAAAACAGTTACTTACTATACCAGATAAAATCAGGTGCAATAACAAATTGTAGTCATCTCTTAAAAATAATCGTAATTCTAGTGAAGAGAATCTCCCTAAAATGTTTTCGTTAGTAGACGATATTTATTTCAACCGCTCCTTAATGTAAGTTTATTTTTATGAATAGTTGCTACACATAATTTTTTCGTGAGTTTTTTTTAAATTACATTGAAGAAATACGAAACGAAATCAAACATTTCATTTCAACTAATAAAAAGTAATATAAAAAAAAATTTAAGTTAATTCCTACTTAAGTCAACAAAGAAAAAATTTATTTGAGTTACTTCTTAACAATTTAATTAAATAATTACAATTGATATAAATATGTTTACACATATAACAGACTCACAAGTGGCAAAAGAAATTTTTTTCCAGCGATCAACACGTTTCGTCACTGACGGTATTTATTCTTAAATTTATATCCTGCTAAGTATCTTATATAAGAGAAATTTTTTTTCTCCCATATAAAACTAAAATTAATTATATGAAAATCAAATAAAATAATTTTATGCTTCGACGAGATTCGATCCGAAGGCAGGAAGATTCTACGCCGACGCTCTACCAACTTTGTCATTGCAAGACAAATGACATAACAGAAGCATTGGCTGGTTTCTTAATTCATCCGGTAAACTGAACGGTTGGAATGCAGTTTAGGCCAATCACCCTTGGCGACAAGAATTATTTGGTGGTATTTTTCCAAATGTGACTTGCTGCCATTGTAAGTGTAATTTTTTTTCAAATCTATGGAAAAAGGTAATTAGAACGGCGGAAATATTTTAAAAAGCAGCTTCAGAAACTTGAATTTGGTATTAAGGAAAACAAACGTTTCGCTTGACAGACAAGTGATCTCGAGACTGTGAAGAGCAGCTTACGAATAATAATTCGAATTAAAAACCAACGTTTTTAAAAACAACGTTTTTATATGGCGGCAAAGTTTATTAAAAAAATTATTGAAATATTAGTTAAAACTGGATGCAAATATCTAAATATTGCATTGTTAGGCAAGTAAGAACAGTTCCCAAAATTTCAGAGCTCTAGCTTGCTGGGAAGTTGGTTAAATTAACGATAGAAAACTTGATGACACAGTGATACACACACAGACAGATACACACCAAGTGAAATACATAAAAACGTTAAAACTAACTAAAATTAATTAATTCATCCGGTAAATTAAATCGTTGGAATGCATTTTTACCCAACCACCCTTGGCGACAAGAATTACTTAGCGATATTTTGCTAAATGTGGCTACCCTGTTCCGTTTTACGGACTTAAGTTAAACAAAAAATAAAATAATAATAATAATAAATAAAAACCAGCCAAGTTTGGAGCAAATTTTTGAAATCGCGCCAAGTGATTGGGCTAAACTGCATTATTAAAGAAAATATTAATTAAAACTTATCGCAAACGTCTAAATATTGCATTGTTAGGCGAGTACGAACGATTCCCAAAATTTCAAAGCTCTAGCTTGATGGGAAGTTGGTTAAATTAACGATCGAAAATTTGATGACACACACACACACTCACACACACACACACACACACCAAGTGAAATTCAGAAAAACGTTGTAAAATACTTAATATTTATTTATATGAAGTATTTAGTAAAGAATGGGGGAAAGGGGTCCCATCTACTGAAAACCATGATAATCTAAATGGTTAGTTTTATTAAAGTCGCACTGGAAGCAACACAAGGGCTATTGGCGACGGATTTCGTAATTTCGAACTTCAGTTAAGTGACGAGGGCTACAACTAAGCGATAATTTAAATAATATTATGGGTTATTTTGACAGATAGTGTGATCAATAATTTTATTTCATTTTATTATTTTACACCAATTACTAGAAAAAAATAGCGGGGTTAAAAAAAAATTTGACATAAATAAAAATATTTGATTAATTTTACTAAAGCAATAATTTAATTTAATTTAATTACTTCCCACCATTTACTAGAAAAAGAAAAACAAATAATGGACAAACAAATAAAAATCTTACACTATTAAAAATATTTTCCATGCAATTTACTTGAACAATAATTTTAATTTCCTCCAATTATCTTACACCATTTGAAAAAAAAAGATAAGAGTGGGATAAAAAAAAAATATATGTACAACTGAAGTAATCAAAACATGTTTAATGGAACTTACTGAAACATTAATTTTAACTGCATTCAATTACTTCACATAATTTATTCGAAAGATAAGAGCGGGATAAAAAAAATATATAACTAACTCAACTAAAAATATTCTATAAAACTTATTTAAACAATAATTTTAATTTTATTCAATTACTTTATGCCATTTATTTTGAAAAAATAGTATTATAAAAAGAAGAAAAAACAAATGTATTCTAATTAAAAAAATTTAACATTATTAAATAATACAGATTTTCAAAATGGCGAAATCATTTATAACAAGACAATTTCACTAATGTAATTACAGACTTGCAGAAAATCATACATATTAATGGTATACATCTTTCTTAGTTATTTTTTATTTTAATTCATTCATAATAATTAAAATATTCTTAACTATTTAAATATATGTATTTAATTCAGAATTCTAAGTATCAAGCCCTTTCTTAATCCTTGTATTCGATCTCAAATGTAAACACTTAAATTCTTGAAAACTGCAATTATCAGCTTTGTATTTTAAATCGTTTATTTAACATAACGTTTTTAAACAAATAAGAAGCAATTTTTGAAACTTATTATCACTATGCATAATATTGCCACTTGAAGCTATGTGTCATAGAATCTCAAATAACGAATCGATTTAAAAATCATTCAACTTCCCCCAAGCACTGAGTACAACTACTCAGAAGACAGGCTCTGAAGTCAAAGTATTTTCATCTTACTTTATGCTGTCTACATTCTATCATTTTACTCTTTGTGACAAACAATATTATTTTTACAGTTGACATACGGTGATATTTTCAAGCAAAATTACTATGCTTCCCCTCATGCCTGTCGTAAATTCTCTTGAAATTTCTCTGACCAGATGTCCATGACAGGAATGTCAGCAAAAAAGAGATTTGTTCTGTCAAAACAAGGGGAGAAACCTTATATCAACTTGTTGCATTCTTTTCGAAATGTAGCACGTGTACAGCAAGATTCTTTCTCAAAGATCCAAAAAAGATGTTTCTAACCCTAAATTTACATGAAAATATATTTTCTAAGAGTAAGAAAGGTGTTAAAAATAAATTTACGTGAAATATTTAAAAGGTTTCGAAGTGTTTTTAACAAACTTGTTCCTGTTATGAAGCAATGTTATAAATTTATAGAAATAAAGAATTCCTTTTTTTTTTTTTTAATTTTTTTTTCTTCGATAGAACACTTTAGATATTTCTGCAATAGCACTAATAGATACTTTGAACATCTCTGGGCAAAACTAGGTGTATTGATTTAAGCAAAATGTTTTTAAAATATTTGAAGCAAACATCTTTTATAGAAGATTATGAAGTAAATTATTATTGGATTATTGGGGCTCGACTCATGTGACGTCATGATCGCGACAGATATGAATATGTATTTCCAGCAAATCAAATCATAACCTCACCATTACAAACTTTCTCTCTTTACAGAATATTCCTCTTAAAACTACATATTTGTTAATAGTATTAATACGTATAAGTAAAAAAACGCTTTATTTTAGAGTATATACATTATACCAAAAAAAAATCAAAAGGAACAGTTTTTGATATTTTGGGGGAGAGTCATATTTTTTAAAATTAGCCAACTGTTGCCTAAATATATTAAAATTTTAAGCTGTCTAACTATTATTTCCGAGAACTTTGAGCATTAGATTGATATCAGCTATAATTTTAACGGAACACATATGACTGCAATAGCCGTGAGACCATCGTGAATTGTCCCGTAATAGCTCCCATCTACCGGTTATTTTAATTTCGTCAAGGCAATGTTAATGCTATGAAATTTGTATACTTTTACTCCTCAAACCTAAACTATTTTCTATTTAACTGCAGAAAAAGTGTTTCCAAGAGAACAAAAAAATAGTGCAAGTTTCTGCTGTGAATAACATTTTCTCCGATTTTTAAAAATGTTTTTAATGTCTATTTTAATGACTTGTTTGTGGGTTTACTGGCTTTTACGAAAGTCTTGGGATATTTTCAAAAATAAAAGAGAAATATAATTCCACAGAAATTTTCATTCTTTTTTGCTCTTTCGGATTCTTTTTGTTGCATTTAAATCGAAAAATGGTTTAGATTTGAGGGGAAAAAAAGAAGAAATTCAATAGGATTTGCATTACGTTTATAAAATCAAAATGGCTGGTAGACATTAATTTTAAGCACTTGTTCAAAAACAAAGAGAATTCTAATATATTCTTTTCAAAACAATAGCTTTTTGTTCTTATCAAACGATTTAATTTTTCCTTAAATTTTCTATTTAAATAAATTTGAATCTCAAATTTAAGCAAATGAATCTTAACTTATCATTTACTTCTTCATTAGCGCGTAAAGTGTCTAATTAATATGACATATTTTTTAAATAAAGGCAATCACTGAGACTTGCCAGCTTTAAATAAAATAAATGACTGAATGCTCAATTTTTCTGTTCATTCAGCAGTTTTTCAAGGGAAAAAAAAATTTGGATGCATTAATGAACGTTCGCTTTATATTTTTTATTCATAAAAATTGAAAATCTTCGCAATACTTTTTCGTATGATTACAGATACATCTAATTCGGAAGTTTCATTCAATGGAATCAAACCTCAATATGTTTCACACATAAGAACGGGATCTATATTGCCTTTTCTTAATTAGCTACTAAGTTTTTTTTTTTTTTTAATTTTAAAATTCAAAAAGTATAATGGAAATGTTGAATGAGCTTCAATTTCCCTCTTTATGTTCCTCCGTTATGTTTTGAGAATGCGTATGCTAAAAAGAAAATTTTGTTTAGTGGTTTATAGAAAGTAATATTTTGTGTAATACAAATAGTTGTAAATTCATTTACATTAATAAGTTGTTGTAGTTCTAAGTTCAGTTGTATTAAATCCTCATTACGATTTTATTAAGAATTAAATAATTGAAGAAAATGATTTTTTAAAAAAAGTGGAACTTTATACCATGAACAAGAACAATAAAATTCTTTGGTAAAATTACAAGAAATTTTATTTTCCCCATACCCATTTATTTTTTTAATTTTCTTACTTAAGTTTCTAATAATCAAAGAATACTCCTAAACATATTAAATGTTTTAAAAGAAGCTCTATGCCATCGTTTCACAAATTACGCTTCCCAATATTTAAAAAAATCGTTTTTTTTTTTTTTCTTTTTCTCTTTCCGTAAAATTATATGGTGCTTTCTATCTAAAAGATAACGAATGATGAATTTCGAAGAATATCATACCGAAAATTCTTCTCATGTTCCTTAATGGAATCAATTCTTCGTGAATTTCTTAAAATATATTAACGTATCTGAAGACATTCGAAATCGGAGTGGAAAGCTTTCCAGTAAGACTATATTGAATTTTGATGATATTTAGTCAGTTTTACATTTTCTCAAAATCCTCCTTTATACGCATATCTATTTTTATTACCAAGATAAATTAAAATTTATATTCGTTATAAATATGCTTGAAAACTGTTAGAGCTTATATTTGCTTTTGATATTAAATTCCATATTAAATCTTCCATATTAACTAATGGTACAATAGTTATAAATTTCAGTGAAGGGTATATATATATTAGTATACTAATTTAATATATATATATATATATATATATATATATATATACACTAAATTAGTATACTAATATAATGTGCATATCAAAATTCAGAAATGAATTATGTCACATATTAATTAAATGAATTAGTTTCTTGAACGGTTACCTTATTAAAATATTCCTCTCCATTTTATATTAACATATGAAAGTTGTTTCAACATTTATTCTTATTTTTATTGAATATGCAGTTTTGATTCCTTCAATCCTTGATTTTTCTCGTTATTAAATATTATTATTAAATTCTACAATCTTATTGATCAATTGCATTACAATTCAAATACTTTATTAGTAAACTATATTTAGTATACACATTCTTACCTGCATTTTATTAACTTTTAAAAGAGTTTCATCTCGTTTTAATGTTAATAATATAAAATGTTTATTTGGATTTCATTCGTTAGGATTTCATAGGTTATTTCTTCGTTTTAATAATAAAAATGACAATGAAAGTTACATAACTTAAATTATCTTTCGACTGCATTATTTGTAAGAAATTTATTAGTTCTTATTTTTGTAATATTCATATTGCAACTATAATAAAATGAAATAAATTTATTTAATTTTGCTAAAAGTAATCTATTTCAAAAATCGCTATGAAATAATTTAAATACACCTTTAAAAGCATTCCCATGCAGGATTTCTGTAGAATTCTATTCACTTCTTCTATTCATTGCACTGAATACTTAAAATTAATTGACGGTTCATATTAAATTTTAATATAAGGATTTTAATATTGTGTTATGTATATCTTGTTCATTTTGATATATAAACCTAGTCACTACAGGAGAAAAAAACCCCTAATTGGTTTCGTTTGCACCTATTTCAAAATATTTCAACTAATTTACCAAAAAGATGCATGAATTACACATAAGGAAAACTACAAACGATAAATCATATTTTACATTTAAATGAATTCTGTTGTGCATAAAAATTATTTTACAAAAAGAACATGATTACTTTAAAAAAAAAAGAAGATTTAAATAGAATAAATTAATAATATACATTCATAGTTTATTGACACTAATATGTTTAGCATTTTAATTTTAGCGTTTAGAAAATGTTATTAACCGATACTGTCAATTCACATATTTTATAAATTTAATCCTTTACATAGTAGATTTTCATCCGCACAAAGGAGGTTTAATTTTCAAATTCCTGCTATTAGCTCCCTATATATATCTTCAATCGATAATA
The DNA here is from genome assembly GCA_019974015.1 of Nephila pilipes. Lineage (NCBI taxonomy): Eukaryota > Metazoa > Arthropoda > Arachnida > Araneae > Nephilidae > Nephila > Nephila pilipes. The sequence continues at coordinate 39,473 of BMAW01085817.1, forward strand.
AAATACTGTTTATTCCTCCACTCAAGTTCAAATACATTTTTTTAAACTTGTAGTGGATGACACTCGATGTTAATACAGTTTTTTTCAAATATTAATTCATTTAATTAAATTTTATTGGTGAAAATGCAGTTTAGCCCAACCACTTGGCGCTATTGCAAAAATTGCCAAATTTGGCAATATTTTTTTTTTTTTTTTTTTTTTTTTTTTTTTGGCTGAACGTCAAGTCCGCGAATCAGATCAGGGTAGCCACATTTGACAAAATACTGCGAAATAACTTAATAAAAAGTAATTAAAATAAATTTTTTTTGTTGACCTAAGTAGTAGTTGACTTAATTTTTTTTTATATTAATTGTTAACATTAAAATTAACTCTAAATAAGTGGATATATTCATATCAGAAGCTGTTTTTTAATAATTTATAACTGAGTTTCTTAAAAAATTACAGAAAAATATTAATAAAATAGTGTTTTAATATCTCACAGACGCTTCTCTTAAAGCGGTACATATCAGTCTTCAAATGCAGTCGCAGACTTATTGAAATATTTTACATCCAAAATACATCGAAAGCAAAAAACGATTACATTGTGCTTTCATCCGAAAGTATTTTTATTTGTCCTTTCTCCTAGTCATATTTATCATTCAAGTCCATCTCCCAGTAATCGACTTTTCTCTATAGATGAACCTGTAACTCTTTACGTATCGATTCAGGAAGATATTCAGAGCTGATATTGTGCGCCGGAAAAAAGTGATTTACATTTCACTTGAACAGGAAATGACTTTGATACATATATTTTTTTTTATTTTCCCCGTGATCCAGGTTTGGAATCCGATGATCGGCAACACATGTTGTCACTCGGGTTGCCAAAGAGAAAAGTGATATTTTGAAGACAAGTGCAAAGTCTTCCTGCTTTATATCGTCTGAAGATATTTTTTTTTCTTGAATAAAGAATAGAAATGAAAGTTGCTATAGGATTTGGAAAGCTCGGAAAACGGAATTGCTTTCTTTCTCTTATATATATCTTATTCGATTATTCTTTTTTTTTTTCAGGGAGATATTATTTAAAAGATGCATTTTAAAGTAATCCGGGGAAATATCTGTATTCCTCTTGGAGTAAAAAGTATTTTAGATACCAAAAGATATATTTCACGTTTATTCGATCAAATTTTAAAGTGCTTTTTCAGAAAAGTTACGAGACTATCTTTAACAAATAAAGTTTATAAAATCTGCATTAAAAATTAAATAATTTTTTTTTCCTTTCAACTTTGAAAACGGGATTCGATATGAGTTATATGTAAGCTTTTATACGTATTCTACTCTATAATTTAGTTTTAAGGAAACTTCCAATACTTTATGCAAGATAGCTAAACTTTTGTTTCCAATTTGCTTCTTGCAGTTTTTAAAAAACTTGAATTCTTTTGGCTAGTAGTAATCATAGGAAAATCATAGTTTAATTTTAAACACTTTTTATAGCTGCCGTAAAATAAAATTCAATCCATGCACTTATCTCATGATAAGTTTTAATTATATTCCCCTTCGTATAAATTAATGCAATTTACATTAATTCTGTGTATCATTCGTGAAAAATAATTGAATATCCTTAGTGAATAAAACGATATATTAGTAAAATAAATAATTAAAATTAATTTTAATGTTTACGCTAGTCTAAGTTTCGCTCTAATTTTTAATTATCTTATTTTATGAGTATGAATTTGCTTTGTTGCATTGATTTTATTTCTGCTGTCAACCTCATGGTAATTTCATAGATTGCTTTTATGAATATGTGGTGAGATTAAGTGCCCTGAAGTTTCCATCGTAATATATATCGATATATTTTTAGTACTAATGATATACAACTAATATTTTTTTTTATTTTATATACATGTTGTCGAAAGGAAAGCTTGATTATTTGAACCGTTCTGCAGAAGGTTATTTTCACGTTATATGAGAAAAATGTTTTGCTGTCAGTTATCTAAACATAAATACCATATTTGAGACTATTTGCTTCGTTTGGATAGCCATGATTATTTATTATAACTATGGTTCGCATCTACTGGAACAGTAGGTTTTTTCCTTCCATATTAAGTGGTCAATTTAATTTAGTTCCATTCATCTTAAGAGCTAATTTGCTAATTTATTTCTGCTGCAATCCTAAAGTACGTTTTAAATGAACCAAATGCACGAAAGTCCAGCGGAGACGCATAAGGGGGTTTAGCAGGTATTTTTGTAAACGGTATAATTTTCTTTAAAAAAATTTATTAAACTTCAGATATAAACAATTTTTAAAAATTTAAATGTTATGAATAATTTTAATAGTCGTTTGTGACGACATTTTCAGTCTGATTACGATGCATTTTTGGGTAGAAGGATTTTCTTTCAAAACTTGAGACATGACTTTCTTAATAATGTCCCTATTTTCAGATAATTTTAGGGTAAGATCTGCGTCAAGTATATTCTAATATAAAAATTCGAGTAATTGGTGTTTGCCTTAATAATTCAATTTTTTTTATTAATTCTTTTCTCTCAGACAGAAAAATTACGTTTTACAATTAGTTTATCTGAATACTTTTCCTCAAAAAATGCATTAAATTAATGCTTCAACCATACGTCAGTTTAAGAAGCCCTTTTTAAATAAAATTTATATTTTATATTCTAGTGTTTTCTTTAAAAAAAAAAAAGACAAATGTAGCAGAACGAAAAAAAAATCAAACCGAGAAAAATATGACTCAAAATTGTTTCCCGTTATGTGCAAAATATCTTCTTCATCCCCTACCCCCACCCTCCAAAAAAATCTCTTGCAGAAATTATTGAATTCATGCAGATTTCGTTTTGGGATACATGATAGTTCTATTCTTAAGATAAATCTTAGATTCACGAAATATTTACTTGCAACTTGTTAAGACCTATTATTTTCTGCTTAATCGACCAGATGTTTGTTTTTATTTTACGTCTTTGGCAGATAATCTTTTCATTTTGTTTCGGTTGATGAAAGAAAAGTTTTAGAACTTTCGTCTTCCATGAGGCTGCACTTTTGCGAATTCAGAACCTTCGGAACGATTCAAATGATTCAAAATAAGATTATATTTCGTACATTGCTGTTAATAATGTGAATTGGGGACAATGTTTCAGAAATTTACTTCTCAAATAAAGTTATGTTCCCTTTCATTGTTGGTAAAATCATGAAATGCTGTAGATTACCATATTTGTTGCCTAATAAAAATTCTAAAAATGATTATAACATCTCCCTTTAAAATGTGAAAGTGTACGGCAAACAAGAACCACGAAAATAATTGATTTGACCTTTCATTTACATTTATTTTAATTTATACATAAGTTTCTAAAATTAGATATCTTGTACTGATTAGCTATATTTACTTATAATAGGTTCTATATTTAGAAATAATGTACCAAAGATTTGCAGACTATTAGTGAAATTTAATTAGATAAAGCAAAGTAAATAAAGATTTCTAATTAGCTTGATTTGAATGATTTATTTCGTTTGCAATACATTAATAATGACTTTGGGAATACGTGAAATCACATTCGTTAGTGAGAATTGTTCTAAAAGAGTTTCGACAAACACGGACTGCACATTAGGAATGCCAATTCTTTTTCAAAGCTATAAATAGATATAAAGAATTTAAAATGTTTTATCACTTAAATGGTTTTCAACGAATAAGAATGATAAAAATGAATTATAGGAATAATAATTTTTAATAAATGAAGCACAGAAATTCACTGTTGCATATCAATCCTGGGTGAGATGATGGTAATAATAATAAAAAAAAATAACAATTTTATTAAATATACATTTTGATGTTTAAAACTTTTTTATTCCTGACATAAAATGAAAATAGTAGTTAGGATGAATAATAATGAAAAACTTTACATATCATAGAGAGAGAGAGAGAGAGAGAGAAATTAGTAAACATAACAACGCGAATTGTTGAACTTTGATGCCCCCGATCTTATAGTAGATACTTAATTTATTTCCCATTACATACATTTCTAATTGGGCTACAGGTACTGAGGAATTACAATGTATTTGATTATTACATGAGTGTATTTATAAATTTATTAATACGTTTATGAAATATATAATTAACATAAGTGTTTTAATAGACAGTGTATTTAAAAAGTTCCAAAAAAGTAAAAGTGGCACTTTGTTTATGAAATTGACGGGATGACGTTGGAAGCACCTTCAGTTACTCGTATCGAATGGTTGCATTCACTGGAAAATTGACCACAAAATTGTGAGAAATGTGTTTAAATCTACGTTGCTATGAATCGTTTTTGAGTATTTGAGAGGTTTTCGAGTTTTAAAGCTGGAACAGACTCGACCGAAAACGATGAGATATCAGGTCATCCATGTTCGTGTCGAATTGATGAAAATGTCGAGCTTGTGCAACAAAATTTCGTCGTGAAGTTTCCACCGTGATTGAGGCATTCTACAAAGATAGTTTGGATGGGCCTTTGATATGAATGCGGTTTGTAAGACCTGATTCGTTGGACACTGAAAATCAGTGCCTCTTGCACAACAATCTCACAAATCCAGAATATTTTCACATTTTCCTTTTGCAGCATAGGTTGTGTTTATCACATACAGTCTCCTCCTCTATACACTAGACATATTCCCCTCTTGGACTACTTTTTGTTTCTTGTTTAAATTGAAAATAAAGGGATATCGGTTCGGAGACTGAAGTGGGGATGATGTCAGAAGCGATAGTGTTGTAATGGAGTTGTTCCAGAAGACAATTCCAGGTGCTGTGTTGAATTGTGAGAAAACTATGTAGATGCTTAATATAAGATATAAGTATATCCTCTAGGTTACAGAATCTGTGTGAAATTAGATCTAGAAATATTTTTATACACAGTGTATCAATAATATTAAACATTTGATAAACGATGATTAAAGGCAACATGATAAACTGTGAGCAATCTTTTTTAAAATTAGAGTATTTATAAAAATATATTCATACTTTCATATATAAAATATGCATTAATGAAAAAATTCATTTTTTAAAAAAATAATTTATTAAAATTAATTTTTTTTCAAAATATCTCATTATTTATAATTTCTACTGATTTTTTAATTTCTCAGAAGTGTTTCTCACAATTCTGTGCATGGCTTTCGTTTTACTAGGGTTATTTATAATCTCACAAATTTTCTCCTATCAGACACTACGAAAAACAATAAAATACAGTCATACCTAATTTTGTGGATCACTTGAAAAGCTGTTATTATTATAAACCCTTATTCCTTGCACAGAATCAACAAACATATTATACAAACCAATCAGAAGAAAAAAAAATACAAAATATTACATTGATAACAAAAAAATTTATCATTTTAAATACATGGACGCCGTAAAACATAAAAAGCTGAAAAAACAGTTAGTGTTGAAGGTCAACGAAATGATTTGATACACTGTTGAAAAATTTAGTAAGTTCGCTAAATGATATAAATATACGTATGAAATTTTGTACATGCATGTAGGAATTAATATTTATCATCCTTTCTTAAATAGGTGGCTGTGGTAGTTTTAGTGGTCGCGGACTCTCGGCCTGCGGTTTTCGTCGAGTTGTGGGTTCGAACCCCGATGCCATAAAAAAACATTGCGTAGCTGGGCAATGTTTTTTTTATGGCATCGGGGTTCACTTTAAATCTGTCGAAATTGAAAGTCATCTCGTTGATGAGGTGTGGAAGTTAAGCGACTCAGGTGTTGCCCTCGTCACTTGACTGAGATTCAACATTACAAAGTCCGTTGCCAATATCAATAAATTTCTGAAGCCTTTTAAAAACTCCAACCACCAGCTTATTCAAACTGTTGAATTAGTTCGGAATTCTGACCAGAAGGAGGATTTCGAAATTTTATTGATTTCAACCGTCCGGTCGTTCGCATTCAAATCATTTCGTAAACGACGAGTTCTTGCGTTTACAGTTTTCTCTTGGTGGAACAATAATTTAAAAAATTTCAAGAATAAACTAAATGTCCTTAAAAAGAAAAAAAAATTATCTTATCAAAAATAATTTTCCACTTGGAGAACTTGACAAGCTACAATTAGAATATAAAAAAATAAGATCTGTAAATAAAAAAAACATTTTTGAGGCTAAACACGAGGCCTGAGGGGGTCTTCTGCACCACCAATAACGAAAGCTGTAGTCTGAAGTTCAGGGTTATTTTAGCAAGTCCCTGAACTCTTGGCCCCTCGAGGTCATAATTTCTTTTTTGTCTGATAGTTCTCCGGAGCAGAAATATAAATTTTTAATACATTCTCTTTTCCCAAAGTTTAATGAAATCTTTTATTTGCCTTTCGAAGAATCTACACCTCCTCCAAATGTTTCCATTGCCAGTACACTGTCTGCCGGCGTGCATACAAGATGGCAGCGCTTTATAAAATGAGATCAATTTCTTAATTGTTTCTGATCTAGTATAGGGAAGAAAAATTGTGACGATAGTTGAACCAGTGTATTGAGATATTCCCAAAGTAATAGGGGTATTATACGTACGACTCTAGGTAAAAGGTTCTGTGGTAGTTTTATGTACAATAAAAGTTTAAATTTTTGTTCACATGATACCCCTCCGAGAGCCATAGGTTGACGCCGGGTAGGTTACATGCATCCCTGCTTTAGCTGAAATGCGTCTTATTCATAAGACCGAAGAACCCCTGAGACATCAAACAACGAATACTCCGACCTCTGGTGAAATAGTACGTATATTTAGAAAACCCATTAAATAAGATTATGCATTTTTTTCTATATTTAGGTACTTTTAAGGTACTGAGTTCCCTTAATTCTTACATTTTAGAATATTTTATATACTAAGTATAAATATTACCGACAGACATTTCTAATTTTGTTGGAATGTCATCCAATATCGAAGTACATCTTCCTAAAGTTTCAAAGGGCCTATAATCCTTTTTATGACAAGGTTTGAGAAAAAAATCCAACTGCCTTATCACCATCCTTCAAAATTCACCCACGCAATGAATTCTAAATGTGCATAGTAGCTGTGATAAGAAACGATGCAGACAATTTGATCCAGATCCCCTCAACATTGGATCAAATTGTCTGCAACATTTCTCTACTCTGCTGCTTCGGGCACCCCCAAACTTCTATTTATATCGGTTCTCCCCCCCCCCCTGAATGACAGAGAACAAATAGTGAATAATATATATGTTTCGAGAGTGTAAGCTTCCCCACACACTAAAAGAACGTTTTTATTCAGGATACTCTTTTTATGTACCGTCTACTTTGTGGGTGTTGTATTGCATCGTTTGAGATGGTGCTACTAACTATATTCGTCTCTTTCTCGGACAAAATAAACTAATTTGATGTATCTTTTAGTATGCTCTTAGCAATTTTATTTTTCTCTCTTCCATTTGATAGTTTTTTTTTCCGGTAGGTTTACGCAAAGTCGGATTTTCTGAATATTTTATAGGAAAAAAAGAATGTTTTGTTTCTTACTTCAGGGTTTAGAAGAACTCGGATAGATATATAATACTCCAAATTAGACTTTTTCAATACTATTAATTTAAAAAATTTTGGGGATTAATATGTAATTTCCATAAAAAAAGAAATCAGAAAAAAAAACATTTTTTTGAAGAGATTTTAATTTTTTTTAACTCAAACTATTCATTAACCATATTAATTTCATATTAAATAATCTAGGTATGAAAAT
>BMAW01085820.1:5908-47449 GCA_019974015.1 Nephila pilipes
ATATATATATATATATATATATATATATATATATATATATATATATAAATTTAATCTGATAATTTAATTCGTTTTCCAATTTATTCAAAGGTTAGTGAACTATTTTTGTATTTATTACAGCAAGTAAATAAATTTTTATTCCTTGCTGTTAAATTATATGCAGGGAGCACATTTTCTAACTAGGGCTTAGTAACATTTAAATATGTCCAAAAATACTCATTATAGAAGAGATTAATTCACAGCCGTTAAATGAGTGGCAAGGAATATATGGATGTATAAAATCTCTTATAGAGCTCTTATGTCTTTGAAACTTTCAAAAGGTTTTAGCTAGGTTTGTTTTCGCAAAAAAGACATTTCTTATAATACTATACAATAAATTGTTTTGCAATTTATCATCAAACTTTTTGTCACGGATGACATAGATTTTCTAAAGCACTGCATTCATCTCATATTATAATACATCTTTTGAAAAATGCTTCTATTGTATATTGATTTGATTTTTTTTATGAAAACACTTCAAAAATTTCCACATTTAAAATGTTTCATTATATTCAACTTCCTTAAAACTAATTGAAACCGTTTGATGATTTCACGCAAAGGTTATAGTCTAGTCTAGTTCAAGGGATCATTTTTTTTTAAAAAAAAAAATGCCGTTTAGTGTTTCTAAAAATCATTTTCGCTATGACTTTTTATTTACAAATCTTGATATTTGTTTTTAAATTGCATAAAAAGGTATTTAGTATGTCTAAATTTTCCCCATTTGCAGCGAAAAGAGCCAACACATATTACTTCTAATATAAAACATGATTCATTATTTTCATTTTCCTTTTCTGCTAAATAACATGTAAATAGTAAATATCATGTCTTTCTTATATTTTCATCTGTATTTATCATACGGATTTTTTATTTTCATAAAAGTGTAGATTAATTTTCCGTAATCTTTTGAGAAAATCTTTATATATATATATATATATATATATATATATATATATATACATCAAAGCTTTTGCTTAATCATTGATCGTTCATATATGTAAAGAAACTCGAAAGCAGATATATAAAAAAAACACATATTTTGAATTTAATTGTATTTAAATATCTATATAGAGATATAATAATTCTAAACAAATTCAAAATATAATGAATTTCTTTTATTTGCGTAGGTTTCTTCCCATGAATTTAATTTAAACGTAGTCCCTACATATATTGTAGAGATAATTTCTTCTTCAATCATTCGTTAAATGAATTAATAGATATATAAAAAAAAAATTACTGCGTATGGTGAAACACTTTTCAGATTTTTCTTAATAAATAAATGAAATCAAATACTTGAATCTTCACGGACAGTTTTTCCTTCCTACATTTTTCAAACTAACTCCTCTCCCTCTCCCCTTTTTTTATTCTTTATTACAATAATCTGAATTGTTCAAATTTCACCTTTCCAAGAAAATTTCAAGTTAAGTGGGCAGTTGTTATCTAAAACCATAATTGTTATTAATTAAATAGCAAAAAAATCTTTTTAAAAGGTTTTTGGAAAAATTTTGTACTTTATCTTTTTTAATTTCTTAAAAGCGAAACAAAAATCTTTAAAAATCCTTCCTAGCAACATAATAATTTTCCCAAAAATTATAATTATAAATATATTGTTGAAACTTCATCATTCTTACTAAGTAAAAAAAATCTTATTACTTTAAGTTTTTAAATTGTAATTGTATCCTGTCCATGCACTTTGATTTAAAAATTTTATATAACTTTTTTTTAAAAAAAATTGAACTTTTTCCTTAAATATTATTACCAATTCCTTTTCAGTTAAATAACTATGAGTGATATTTTATCAACACTGTTACATCATTCACTTAGTTGAATACAAATACCGTTTTTTATATAAAAAAAGGTAAAAAGTTTAATAAACTAACTACTTTTCTTTAAACAAAAAAAAAATTCTAAAACTTTTGCTCTAAAATCTGGTCTTATAAAAAAAACTAATTCGTATATCACCTTTCATGTGCCAGGATTATTTATTTAAAAAAGTAGTATAAATAAAAATAGGAAATATTTTAGAACTTATTATTTCTAAATTAATTTTAAGTTCTCTAAAAAAATATGTAATTATAATTTTTAATGAATTATTATGATGATTAGAACTTATACTAAGTTTACGTAAAATAGAAAAATATAGAAAATATTAATACAATGAAAGAGAGATGAATTAATAATCTTCATTAATCATTTCGAAAGTAGAATGTGATGAATAATGACATGATCACCTTATTTTCTGATTGATTGCCGTATTATTAATATGTAATATTTTCTATTTGAATTGATTATTTTTCTTTTAAAATGGTAAAATACGCTATTCATTAGTTCATTCACTTCTAGTCAAAGGTCACACAATCAAAATTTAAATGGAAAAGTAAAGATATATCTATAAAAAGAACGTCTTTTTTATTAATCTATAACAATAATTACATAATTATTTTTTCATTAATATTACGAGTAATAATAAATGACGATAAAATTTTAAAAAAAATTACTTTAAATTGTACTGATACTTGTTTAAATAAATGTAATATTAAAATGTAAATATACATGTTAAAATCATAGCAAAAAATATTCAAATCTTTAGGATTTTGCAAGCAAATGTATTTCAAATTATAAATATTCTAATCAACATTGAGGTACATTTTTTTAATAAATTTTGAGGTTTTTTTTTATGTTATTCACACATTGTTTTCAGAATTCTCCAGAAATATAAACAAAACTTCAGTTTTTATTTTATGTTATGTATAAATTGGACTTAATTTTGCAAAATATAGTTGACTGCATGTTCGTTATGAATATTCATTCTAAAGTAAACAATAGATTCAAAATTTACAAAACAAGAAAATGATTATTGAAATTATAAGTTTCATTCAAGTAAAAAAATACTAAAAAAAATTTGTTTAAAGCAGAAATTCCCGAATAAAAAAATATTTTGAAATATTTATGTCTTAATTCCTTGATGAATTCTGCTTGCCTTTTGTTATTTCCATTTTCCTTTTAAAATTGTATCATAAATTCAATTCTGTAATCAATTTTAAATTGTCCTAATAAATCCATTTCAAATCTAAATAAAATGCAAGAGTTTACTCAAATTTTAATCTTCGACAGAAAATTTGATTTCTCTCAGTTTATTTTCGAGACTTTTCATATTTTGCTTGTCTGTTATTTAAATGTGAACTGCTTTAATATTTATGTTAATTTGAAATCTGATTATATTTCAAACTTTTTTTCATTCGGAAATTTTCAAAAAAAAAAGGATTAAACAAATGTTTAATAAGTACTTTTTTGTTAATTATAAGTTAAATTTCGAGATAACTAGAAGCGGCTCTTTGCTACAACAAATTCTGCAACAAATTGTTGTGTATTTAGTATAAAATTATTGATTTGAAGCGTAATAAATTGGTTTAAAATTTCTTACACAAACGTTTATTTTCCTTTTGTCAGTTGTAAACTGAATAGATAATTCAAATAAAAAGAAGTTCTAGCTTCATTTTATTTTTGAACAAATACCATAAAATCTGTCATACGACCGCCTTTGAAAATATTCCTCTGTATCCCTCTTTAATCTTAAAAAATCAATATAAAGTAATTTATAGAACTTCCATTGCACTCTTAAAAATATATTTATATATTAATTGTTAATGGATTTAATTTAGTTTCAATCACATGATTACTTTTATTACATATTTCATTGGTGGTCATGGTAAGCTAGTAGTCATGGCGGACGGCGCTGTTACCGTCGAGTCGTGAGTTTGAGTCCTGACGCCACTAAAGATCCAATGTGTAGCGGAGCTGAGGCACATTAAATTTGTCGAGGTTCCATATCTTCCATTCGGTATGGTATGGAAGTTTGGAAGTTGAGTTTCTGGCTCAGGTGTTGTCCTAGTCTCTTGACCGAGGTCCGTCGCCCAAAAGCCTCTTCCTTCTAAGTAAGGGGTTAATATATATTCAAACAAATACATGTTTTATTAACTTATTATATTCTTATAGGATATTTTTATGGATATATACCCATGAAATTTATCAATTTTCATGCGTAAGTTTCATTTCCAATTTGCCTGTTATATTTTATTATCGAACATAATTACATTACAACTAATGTAAATAAAAAATAACTATGCAAACCCCTTTTTACAGGTTTTGTTGGTTTGTGTAACAATTTTAAGTTTCTTATTAAACTTCAATATTTTTTTCTGCATCAGAAGGGATATTTATGTGAAGAGGTAGGGGAGGGAATTAAATGTAACAGTTTCAAAACCAGTTTTACCAAAAATCATGCAATTTCCAGTAATAAGAAGGGGAGGTCTTATTGCCAATGTTTTCGGAGAATAAATATATTTCTATGAATAGAGAGATATTTCATATCGAAGTGCTCTAATAATTTGAAAATAAACTAACATTTGAGCTGGTTGATTAAAATGCATTAAAAGGGGTAATAATCTCTTTTTAATGCATTAAACTAAATTCATGAAAAAGGGAAATATTAAATGAACCTGATTTATTAAATGACCTAATGAACTCTGACTTCCTGACTCCTATTTTTCGAAAACTATTCCAAATATGTATGAAATATGACGAAGCTAAGCTTATTTACCTAGGAACTTGAGTAGATACTCTCTAACTGTATCCGTAATTAATTTTATTTCCATAATATGCTTAATTCATCCCTACACTTACGGAGACATGTTTGCGCAGAGTTAAATGACTGACTGAAAGTTGTCTTAACATTTCTCTATATTCTCATCGTATATCCCAACAATATCACATCTTAATATGGTTGATTAAACATGTTGTGAGTTTTGCCATCATGATTTTGGAGACTTACAGTCTAGAGTTAGAATCTTTGAATACTATCAGAATATCACTTAGGTTATTCATGACATTGGCATTGGAATATCGAGAAATATTTCGGTAAACTCTAACATAATTTTTAAGACATTACCATACTAAAGTACATGTAATAATAATGCCATAACAAATTATATTACCGCTTGAAATGTGACCGTGGTAGCCTAATAGTCATGATCGTGACCGACGGTTTTCGTCGAGTCGTGGGTGCAAGCCTAGGTGCCACTAAAAACCCACCGTGTAGCTCGGGATGATACACGCTAAATTTATCTAGTTTCAAAGTCCTTCCAATGGTGTGGTGTGGAAAATAGAAGAGGGGGTACCAGCTTAGGAGTCGTTCTCATCACTTGACCAAGGCTCAAAATTACAAGGTCCGTCGCCAAAAGCCCTCGTATTCCTTAAAATAAGACGTTAATAAAACCAAACTAAACAACTTGTAATATGTACGAAATTTCACGTTTATTTAATTCTCTAGTCCATAGTGTAGTTTATCTTGCTTCAGATAAAGTTATATTCAAGGTATCTCGAAAGCTATTTCATACTATTTATTTCGTATTTTTTCAAACACAATGAATATTTTGAGTATGATTTTCATGTCTAATATTCACAGTTAAAGTAATCCATTCAATCATTTTCTATGTATATCGAACAAGAATTATGACTTCGTTCAAGTGCTGTCTTAACGAGATTTCTTATTTATGGAATGCACGATACGGACAGTATCCGTTGTGTACACATGTAAACACCAACAAAAAAAATTAAGTACTCTCGATTTTTGATAACTCCTTTTGGATGAAATATTAATCTATATTAGTAAATATTACAACAACAATACAAATAAGCAAACAAGGTTCAATACCAGGTAAATTAGAAATATAATAATATTTTGCCTTACTTCATCTTAGTCAAACATTAAATACGATCTTAAGCTTCAATAGGGCCCAAAGGGTTGCTACAGTTACTTAAAAAATTAATGAAAATATTCAAACAAAGAGTGTTAAACGTAGATTAAGAACAATTTTAATATTTCTAGGAATAAATTCCAATACAACTGTCAAACTTTTCAGAGAAGTAAATATTGATCAATTTCTTTAAAAATAATTCTTTTGAAATCGGATTCAAACATCTTTAAAGATTATAAGAATTAATTTTTCTTAGATCTGAAAGAGTTTAAATATTTTAGTTGAAAAAGAATATTAAGAAAGATTATCCATTTCTTCACTTATTTAACAGAAAAACTATTCATCTCATAAATAATGTTTATTTTACTTAGAAAATGCTTTTAAAACATTTCACTAATTTCCTATTTTTTCACTTTTTTAAACATATGAAATGATCTCATTTAAAAATTAACTACTAACATCTATATTTCAAAACACCAAGATGAAGTAATGAATTAATACTCTATCAATTTCAGTTACAATCAATACAATTAGAAAAGAAAAAAGTCCAGAAATAATTCTGAAGGACAAATGTTTGTGTCATATAAACACATATTTTTTATATCTTTAACTAAGATAATTTTTTCATTACTAAATGTAAATAAATGATTAATAGTGAAACTATGCAATTTTTTTTATTTTAAATATTATTCCTCAAAAACCTTTTAAAGCTGCTTTTTAACTGACTATTTCTCATTTTACAAGATCTTATTTGACTTGCTATGTTTATATGTATATCTTTCCAGTTCAAAATTTCTACTTCAATTATTTCCTCTTCATATCATCTCTTCAAGCTGAAATTTTGCATACAAATATACCTCTAATAACAAGGCAATACTATGGTACGTTCAAGAGGTGACGGAATTGAGTGGAGTCTAATTTCCACTTACCAACATCCAGATTAGTTGAAATTTTGCATACATGAATTATTCATGTTAAATTGCTTCTTAATTTTAAATTTCCGGACTAAAAATGAATACAAGTAAAAAAAAAGACATTTTTAAATCAAGCTCATATTTAAAGACTGACAAAAGGTGTAAAAAATGTTATTGTAAGACAATATATAATTTATAAAGCTTGAGGCTTTAATACTTTTTTTTATCTTGCATATGATTAAGAAGCTGCAGTACTTAATTTATCGATTATTATCTAGATATCTTAGTTAAGGGCCTCGAGCTTTCATACATTTTACATTATTTTACATTTTTTAAGAAAAATTATTTGGGCACACCTTTTAATTCTTCTTATAGAAAATTTGACTTAAAAATGTTTTTACTTATAATTATTATAATATTACAATACGTTGAGTTCTACCATTGTCGTTTAAAAGAAACACAGGTAACTGAAAAAACACCAATAAGGATTTAAATTATGTAAGTTATGGCTTATGATGCAAATAATTGTGCATCAAATTTCAGGATTTCAAATTAAATATTCATAAATTTTCCAGTGATGATGATGCATCTGACAATTGTTAGATGTAACAATAGTTAAGAAAAATATATAAAAAAAATTCCAGTTTTTCAAAAAATTTATTTTTTAGAGATTCATCGATCAACTAATTTGTGTTGTTAATCTTTTATTAAGAGAATATTCACTCTTCTATTTGAATCACTTAATTATTTTATAAGACAGTTAAATTACTTTACTTAATGGGAACGATTGGACCATATTACAGCAGCACATCCTACCACTAAACTTGAAATCATAATTTGAAATTTTCATTCATTGAAAGTGAAAGAAATAATTATTATCGAAATGAATTAAGGTAATAGTACACCTTCGAAGAAAAAATTTGAATCAAGTTACATTTTGTGTACAAATGCATATTTTATGACCTTATGGTGCTTCAAAATTAGTAAAACACTCCAAAAAAAAGTTTTTTAGTGCATATTTCACTGTCAAAAGGGCATTTTATACAAATATAAGCAAAAATTAAGACAATCTGCAAAAAATGTAATTCAAAAGAAAATAAAAATATTGACACTTTGTAAATTGAATAATATAGAATAAAACCTTATTTAAGGAATAGAATAATATTTTAATATAAGAGATGTGAATATTAAATAACGAAATTGAATTTGTAAAACATTTTAGTTTCATGCTATACATATTTACATATTATAACTTTCAGTACCCTTTCTCTATCCCTACAACGCTACATTCGAATCTTCCATTGTTCGAAATAGTCTGTAAGTCTTCTTCTGTCAGCTCCTTCAGGACGCGTACCGCTTTCTCTTTCACGGTCTTAACGACTCAAATCGTGTTTCTTTTAAAGCAGATTTCTCCTTAGGAAACAGATAGAAGTCGCATGGCTCAAGATCCGGCGAATAAGGTGTATGCTCTAACACTGGGATGTACACTTGGCTAGGAATCTCTTGACAGAAGATGTTGAATGATCCAGTGCATTGTCTTATTGGAAAAGGTTTCTACCGTAAAAGTTTTTTTTCTTTGTCAATTCCTACAGTGTTATCCATCGCACGGATGTTAAACCGACGGTCAAATTGAATCAGATAACCGTTTTTTTTCGATATTGTCATCCGTTTTTGAAGTAGAAGGGCGACATGGGTGGGAATCCTCTTTAACGTTTTATCGGGCATCTTGAAAACGCTTCAAACACTCAAAAACACGTACACGTGATAAACATTCATTGTCATACACTTCTTTCAATAAATCATTGCAGTGGTTATTAATTATAGTAGTTTCAGTTTTTTTCAAGTTTCCTATGAAAATTCACAACAATTTCTTGCTCACTTATCATTTTTTCGGTGAAACAAAAGAAAAAAAATTCTAAAATCAAAAGTTCTGAACAAAATTTTGCAAAGAACAGATTTCGCCACCCAAAGGTGCTCTTTTTTCTAATGATTATTAAATTACTGATTTAAATATAAGAATTAAAGTGAAACGATGAAATATCGAGAAATGGACAATAGTAAACTTTTCCGATATTAAAAGTAAAGGAAACGATAAATTATTAAATTGAACGTATTTAAGATAAATGTAATTAAAATTAAAGCAAACGATAAATTATTAAATTGCATATATATCAGCTATATGTAAGTAAAATTGAAGGAAACGATAAAAAATTTTAAAGTGATCTGGTACGCAAACATTGATCCAACTCTAACAATAACCCTTTGGGTGGATAATATCTCTAATGCGAACTAATTCCAGGGGTATACAAATTTGTTTACAGAAATGAGAAGCGCTGCATTCGCTCAACAGATGTCGATCTCTGGCGTTTGGCTCATGCAAACTTCTGTAGCAGCATCAGTCTCGTTATTTAATAGCAACACCTCGTAGTCATGTCGTAAGAAGCTTTATTAGTTCGAGTTCCAAGCTCTAAAATTTTCTTTAAAAGTCGTTATAGTTTTACCTTTATTGCAATATAAAAAAAACTAGTATCAATATAAAATGTCACAAGAAAGGTCTATATTATGTACACTTATTCGAAACATACACGCACACGTGTATGTGAGTGCGTGTGTAATTTCAGGTTCCTTGACGCATAATATTTTGAGATATTGTGTTTCGCAGCAATGAAAAATGTCGTTTTTGGAGCCTTTCTCTCAGAGAAATTTATGATCAAGTAATATTAAAACAGCTGTAACTAAGCTTCTAAATAAGACGGAAACAAAAATTCAGACATATTTTAAAGATAAAAGATTGAATTTTAATAAATATCCAAAAATTAAAAAAAAATCGATATCTTGACCAAAATTTGTGGTTTGAAGGTGTACCTTAATAAAAAAAGAGGGGGGGAGGCACACGAAATTGAAGAGTTTGATTACCTAACAAGAGCCACTGCATACTCTGTGATACTTAAATGGAGTTGTAAAATCCAGTCATTATCTCACCAAAGAATGTTTTGCGGAATAATTGAGCTGTTGCTTATAAAGCTGGGCAGCACTTCAAAGTCCCCTCCCATCATAGTGATATGGAAGTAAGGAGAAGAGATCAAGGATGTCCCCATCGCCTCAAGTTCTTTTTCCATCTCCATATCCATCGTGTAGCTTTAAAAATAAAGTTACTTCATACCTACCTATGCTACGCCAAACTTATCTATATATTAAAATCCTCATTCCATTAAATACATTTTCATGCATATTAATAAATATAAGAAGAAAGTCATTTTCAAATCAAACTTTTATTTAAAGATGGACTAAAAGGTATGAAAATAAATTTATAAGTATAAAATAATGCCTAATTTATAAAAGCTTGATGTGCTTAACTTAAATACTTAGGTAGTTATCGAGAAATTAATTTTCATCACTTCTTACCTACAATTTTATATAAGATTAAAAAAGATATTAACTATTTTTAAAATATTACCAAAAGAAATTGCATTCTATGATAGAAACTTTTGCGCTGTTAATGATATTGATTGACTACAAAAGCGTATCGATATATTTAAAACTCCTTCAAGATGGCTCAGCGATAATATAAGTGTATTTTGTGTTTTTTAAATAAAGTGTGTCTATGATGGTGATACTCATGTATAATGCATTGGTAAGGTAAATTTCATATAATTCTTTTAAAAAATAATTCTACAGTAATGTCTTGTATTTTATTAAAGATTAAAAATAAATTTTAATATTTCAATGTAAAGTTTTCGGGATTTTTTTTAAAGTTGCGGACATTTAATTGAAAGTATTCAACTAAATTTTTGTTGTTGTTGTTCAGTGACTGCGCATTAAGCTTTCGCAAAGCAAAATCAAATTTTTTTTAGTAATCATGATAAAAACATGACTTACATATCAATTATTAGAAAGAAACATCTCTCTGCTATAGAAATGTTTATTCCTGGTTCATCTCATTCATCTTCTGCTTGAATGGAAATTTATTTTCATATTTTCATCAAAAGCCATTAAATTTCCCCTCGCTATAACTCTAAATATATAAATGAAAACCTAATTAGAGAGAATGTGTCAACATAAATTACGAAGGGAACATATAATAGAGAAAAATTTCAGAAATTATGGCAGTTATTTAAATGCTTATAAATCCGTGTAACTGTTTCCTGTGTATACTTAAGATAAAATTACAATATGAAAAGATAAAAGCAAATTTATACTGTATGTTCCATAATAACGAAACACAATTTGCGTGAATTATTGAAATAAATTAGCATATGTCTTCAAACAATTTTATAATATTTTTGACTGTCTTATAAATTTTATAAACCTGTAAAACTCTTTGTTTAATTTCCTGAATTCAAGTTACTTAAAATGTAAAAAGATATTTTATAAATTGGTTTTTCATTTTGAAATTAAAAAAATATTCAGGTATCTAGTTTCTCAAGTGAGCTTTATAATTAATAGAAAATTAACTGAATTAAATTTTGAAATAAGTAATCAACTTCTATATGTATATTTATATAAATCATAACATATTTATTTCAAAAGCTATTGTTTGCTTTCTCCTAGTATTTTTTAATTATTAAACATGTTATCCAGAACTCGTGAAAAAAATATATTTAATTCTTACACATACCTTTTTGTGCTAGGTATAAATTTATTTTAATGAAGGTTTTCTACTTTTTAAAGAAACTCATAAATAATGTAATTTTATAATTATGACATAAAAGAAGACACTTAAGTTAATTGTAAGAGCAAATTGTCTTATCTAGCAAGTCTAGATGCAATTTGTGATAGCGTGACAAAAATAAACCTTCGTTCTGTCAAATCATGAGGAGGCTCGTCTATAAGACAAGATTGCAAAGCAGCGTAGTGCCTATATTGACAGCATTACTGTTTGAGGTATCATTTTCTCTCACTTTCTTCGAATCAACAAATCTACAAATAGCTAATGGTATTATTGTGAGGTGTTTGAAGTTTGGTCATTATCCTATATAACGATTCTGAGGATACTTTTCTATAAGACATTGCTTCGCGTAGATACAATATTGTACAATATCTGTTGTGATGCGACCGAAAGTCAACACAACCTCTGCAGAACAATTGTCCGATATGTCTACTAATAAACATGTATGGAATATGATTCTAAGAATTCCTATTTCACATTTCTCGCAAGGTAAATTGACGAACTGTTTAAAGGTTTTCACTTTTCTCAGTATAATATTCCACAAATAGCGCCATTACACACATGATCTATAGAAAATCTAGAGAAATATGCATTGTATTGCATTTGGCATGTTAATTTTGACTTACAATCTTAAGATTTTAATCCTTTATTCATTATATTAATATGTATGGTGTACGTAAAGGTATATCCATGGCTCCTGGTCTTTCTTTCTCCAGTATTTATTAAATATTTTCTGAAAGCCTTGTTTCGATCTAAAATTCTAAGAGTAAAAACCAATACCCCTCCCCTCTTTCCATAAAGTAAAATACTATTCGCGTCACTGTCATGTGAATATGTATGTACAAAATATATTTATTCTTCTTAATGTCTTTGATAATTTTTGATTTTCTTTGCTTCAATATATATTCCCTGGATGTTACAACATTTACGCTTCCTATTTCCTTTTAAATCTTACAATCTGAAATGAGTTTGTCATTTATCCATTTATATAAAAGACATAGAAAATAGTCAAGATATCATGTAAAAAGAATTTATTTCTTAC
Organism: Nephila pilipes; assembly: GCA_019974015.1. NCBI lineage: Eukaryota > Metazoa > Arthropoda > Arachnida > Araneae > Nephilidae > Nephila > Nephila pilipes. Next base: position 18,326 of record BMAW01085820.1, read on the forward strand.
CGATAATAATAGTCTTGGAAGACATTCAGCTTTTCTAATAACCACAAAATGTATTTTTAAAAAGATTATGCATCCTAAACATTTTCGCTGAATTCTAAGGACATAAAAGAGAATTTTATTATGAGAATAACATTCGTATCTTTCAAAAATATTTATAAGAATTTTCGTAGTGAAATTATGTAAAGAGCTGTTTGATTTCGAAGTTGTTTGACATATTCCGTTTAAATCCATACCCTTTGAGGTTTGATTTTGATTATTTGTTGATTCAATGAGCTTTTCCTCAAGGCTTCTATAAGAACTTTTAAGTATGTATTTACGACTTCGCGTTGTACAATTTTTTTCTAAAAATTTTCATCATCGAACAAGTGTGCTCAAGAAAGAAAATCTATTCAAAGAGAACATCTTTGAATAAATTTCCTTTTCGTTTTTCATGTTTTTATTCTCAAAATTCTTATTTTGATTTTCACTCACACTTTCTGATAAAGAAATGATTTAAGAATTGAATGGGAAAAGTGATTTTAATAAAATGTTGTTATGTCTATTTTATGTCGAAAGAAAACATGAGAGAAATATAAGTCTTATTCCATATAGGAGTAATTCAATAAAATGCAAAAAAACTCAAAGCAACAAGATGGAATCATAAATTATTTTATTTTCTTAGCTACCGTAAAAAATGAAAGAGATATAGAACATTTAAAAAGGAATAAGCAAATAAATAAATTTGGTGCAGGTGCATTGTGTGCGCTAGCCTGCGGGGGTACATGTATAAAACTCGTTATATTTTTAAAAAGTACAATGAGGTTATATATACAAACAGTTTAATTATATTATTATTAAATTTTACAGAAGAAAAGTACTTAATGTTTCGTTAAAAACCATGTACAAAGAGCATAAAAATCTAGCGGAGGACATTTAATTACATTTTGTGTATATCATATCACTTAAAAGTTTTCATATTATTCACAATATGTAATGATAAATTAAATTGGGATTATTCGATATTATCTTCGTTTCTAAGTTGTCTATCTCTATTTCTCTGAATTGCTAATATATAACCTATCAAATATTTTACATTTCTCTTTTATTTTGTCATATACTGACTCTCATTTGAAGATAAAATTTATAATGTAAAAGCTACCAATTGAAAAACATTTTACTGAATTTGGCTTAAACAGGAGTGATAAAAGTTAGAAATTGTCCTCTGTCTATAAATAAACTAGTGTATTTACTTTCTTCCTTTTTTTAGATCCCTGAGAAAAAAAATTATTGTGTTCTAACTATGCACTACCTAAATTCATAGTTTTGAAACGTTTGTCGATAAATAATTATTATATTATTTGAAATGTATCTATCGAATTATGATGATTCAACACTGATTCCAAATGTTCTTCAATCAATAAGCATGAAATTCCTATATTTGCTCCAAACTTTTAGCCAAAATGTCTTACAAAAATTCCCTTACTTTGGCAAATTCCCATTGGTTACTATTGCAAGGGATTTTAGGAGTATAAAAGTCACTTGCTCGGTTTTCGCAGCAGTCGTAAACACTGATGAGAACTTCTCTGCTTCCATAGACTGCCAAATTTGGCAGAGCAGCGCCAAGATAATAGGATTTCTTTTGAGACCTTCGCTCTGTTTATAGCCTTCGGTTTGGTAAACAAACGGAAGTGCACTCGATAATTAAATCTGTCGGGTGAAGTGACGGAACTATTTTATCGTATTTAACAAATGGCGAAGAATTATGTTCTCAATTATGTATAATTTTTTACCTGTTTAGTCCTTATCTTGACCTTGAGGTTATAACGTCTTCCAATTAACATTTTAAGTGTTAAGTATTCGCAATAATATAATTCTGAATTCCACAGAGTTCAAAATTCACTCAGATGTTATATACTTATTTAGGAAATACATGCAGTTCTTAAAAAAAATTCTCTTTCACTCTTCTTATCTTTCTAGAACACGATATTTTTAATAGATTGTATTTTACTATACCATAATATTCTTTTGAACTATTAAATAAGTAATATTCCTCGCATTCTTTTGTTCATTTTATTTTATTACACATAAATAAAAACTTAGAACATAGCTAAAAGATATAAGTCAAAGTTTTAACTATATGTAATTGCTACAAAATTGAGATTTCTCAGATGAATTATTTTCCTTCTGGAGATAATATATTTATAAACAGCTTAATTTTGATCATTAAGAACAATTTTTTGCCAAAAGGAACTCCGTGGTGTGCATAATTCTTCTTTAAAAAAAGAACTAAGAACTGATAATTGTTGTAAAAAGCATTACAAATTTTAAAAGTTAAACTTAGGACATTGCCTAAAACTAACCTTTAGTTATGGCGAAATCTATAGCTATGCATTGAGTAGTCTAAAACGAAACAGTACAGTAAAAAATTTAGGCCAAAAATTTAAATATTTTTTTTTTACTTTGAAGCACATAGGAATAGTGTAAAGAACTTTTATATTAGTTATTTTGTTAAACGTTACTTATTCCGTTTGAATTATTTTTCAAATTAAACCTTTATAATAAGGCTTTTCTCAGGATTGAAACACGTATGAAATCTTTCGAATATTCTGTTATAATCTACTGATATTTGTTAGAAGTGTTTACTAATAAAACATTAAAATATTTTTATAGTATGTATTTGTTTTTCAGTTATTATTGCATAGAGATAAATAAAGTTTTAAAATAAAAATTATTCTGCTACAACACATATGAATATTAAATATACCATCAAAATGAAATTCCTTAAAAAATATTTTTTTCCAGATTCCAATTAGTCTATATTATAAATATTACTTTAAACGTAAGATTTCAAAAGAGGAATTATTTCTGAATCTCTATATATATTACAAATCAAAATAAATCTTTGCTTAAAGAAGTTTTAATGCCAAATTGCCAATTTTTCTTTAGAATGCAAATAAGGACAAATATTGCAAGAATAAAACATTTAATTTAATTCATTTTTGTTTCTATCATATTTAAAATATTTGTATGTCATTTATTAATATTTGAAATAAAGTATCATTAATTTCAGAATCTATGGTTAGTTCAATTCTTATCAAAATTCTCAAATCCCGAGTCACTATGTTTTTATTTCAATTTATCCCACATATTAAATTTATAGTGCTACTATAATCCTTGGTTAAAAGGAAGATGCTCTTATTTTGATAAATAAATCTTAAATTAATTTCACAAAAGGAGGGAAAATTTATTTGTAAAAATACATTAAAATACTTCGATGTATTTTAATCGATAAAAAAAATTTATTTCTGTCTTTTAAAGTATTTAAATTAACTTTGAATTTACATTCTTAAAAAAGATTTTATTTCATCCAAAGGAGAGAAAAATATTATCGATTTTTAACTGCATTGAAATTAGTCGTATAAATCATAAAAAAAATTTATTCGACCAGAAGGAATTATATTAATAGTTTAAATTAAATTTGTTGGTATAAATTTATAATACCTTATATTTCAGTCAAAGGTTTGACAAAAATGAATAGATAAATAAAACAGCCTAATGAAAATTAAAATCACATTTTTTCTCGAATATTGAAATAGAATATCATAAAAGATATAAAATAACGAAATTTTCTCTTTCAGTTATTGCAAAAGATAAATATGATTGGTGTAAATATCAGTTTTATTGTGTATCTTGTTTCAAATGAACTTATTTTCAAGTCTTCTGATTTTTTTGAAATATTATTACATTTTTTGTGAGTATTTTGTGGTGTTGTAAAATATTTATTATAATATTGTTTAATATCGCGTACTATTAAAATAACTAATCGGGTTAATTTTAATGCATAGTCATAATCAGATAAGTAATGTTATTATAAATAATGCCTGCTTATAATATCATAAGACTTGCTTCTTGCTTTGCATAAACTAAGTTTTCTTTAAAATAATATTATTTTCATTACATAATGAGTTTAATTATTCAATTTTTTCAATAAAAAATAGGGCTTTTATGCAGTATGAAAAATAATACTTTAGGAAACATTGTCTTGCAAAACATTCGCACATTAGTTTCCTGAATCATATAAAGCATTTACTTAACTTTAGTATTTAAGATGAATTTTGATTTTTTTTGTTCAGTTCATTGCCTTGACAGAAAGTCTATTTCTTTTACCATTTTTCAGAAGAATGATTCTGAAGTTCTAATTAGGAACTTCATTTGTTTTCGTGTGATCCTTCATCAAAAACATTAGTCACCCGAATATAACTTTTAATTATAATGATAAAAGTAAAGAAGGAATTTTAACAAAATAAAATTTTGCGCGAAATAGTTGATTAAAGCTAAAACACTCAATTTTTTATCAATTTTTACACTATTCGTAGTATATTTTAATAATATTAATATAATTATTAATATATAATGTTATGTTGGTTATTTAATATTTAATGTATAGTTGTTTAATATTTAATGTTGGTTAGGCATTAAATATTATTTAATCGTGGTATAAAATGAACAAAATATGATCGAATAATATAGTGTTCCTATCCTGAATTTAAACGCTGAATATATCACTTTATCTTATTTTTTCTATAACATCCTTATTTGTTACTACATTATATTTGACATGATTTACGCTTAAGAGAGTTAACCTTCATTATTAATGCATTATTTCATCTAATGAATGAAAAGTGTTCATTTTTATTTACTATCCCTCAATGTCTCTAAATGGAACATGTTGAGACAATAATTTCAATCGATATCCCCAATAAGATTCTAAAACTAAAATAATTCCTTATTGTAGAAGTTTACTTCAGCACATTTCTACTACTTCTGAATTAAAATATTGTTCGTCTTCTAAAATCAAATGTGAATAAAATAAAAAAAAAGATAAATATTAGCAAAATTGTATATTACAATAACAATTACAACATATATCTACAAAACTGTAAAACTGTTCAAAAATATTCCCGCTAAGCTTAGCTGATTTAAAAAGTTTGGCAACTCGAGAAGTCAATTTAAGGACAGGAGTATTTTTTTTTCTTATAAAAAGTAAAAAAAAGTTAATCCTGTTTCATAAAAAAGGGATCTGAGTTATTTGAATTATTATTGATCTTTCATTTGTATTGATATTTACTTCATTTATTTGGTTGTTATTATACAGTTCTGGAAAAAACAATCATAACGTCAGGTGAAAAATCGACAAATTTGGAAAACTATTTCAAGTTCATGTTTTTCCATTCATGTTTATTTTTATGGCTTTTATCCCAGTAGTTATGATTGAGACGAACAACAAATAATGATACGAAAATATTTACAAAGATTAAGATTTAAGTCTCTAGCATCAATAAAACTTTGAAGGTTTTTCTGTTTTAAATCAGCCGTAAAGGCTGTTATATTGTGTTTAAGTTTCAAAATAATTTCAAATATATTAAGCTTAACCCTTTGATTAAACAATTATTGATAAGACAAATTGTAATTCCTCATAAGAAGCTCCTATAAAAACAACGAGAAATTGATTTGTTGATTTGTCCCTGCGTATGGTGGAGTAAATAGAATCACAGTTCAGTAAATAACAATAAACTTTTCCTTGACGATTTTTCAATGCCACCTTCTTTACATACTCATTAATAATCGAAAACGTTTCCGAATCATATCTCTAATGCTATCCAACTTCGGTATGTCTTGCTTCCACAGCAACTTTACACATACAATTCATCTACAAATCTAATACAATCATGAAAATATGTGATGATCCACTACTTCTACCCGACTCTTCTGTCATAATGCAATCAAATACAACTAACTCTAAACGTCTATAACCTATGCAAGGACACAGCAGTCAAGTCCAACGCAACTATATATATATATATATATATCAATTTCTGTAATATAATTTTTAAGGAATATTCGCTCTCTTTGGAGAGCCTTGAATTAATCCACGTATTCAAATATTACAATAATACACTCTTACCAAAACTGTTCCAGTCGAGGTTACTTCGATTTACTAACTCTTTCGATAAAGTTTTCGATTTACCACCAGCAACAACTCTTGATTTCACCGATCTCTTGCTAGGAATACACTCAGCGCTAATCACACTCGCCCTCTATCCTTTAAATTTCCCTTTGCTTATATACCGTCATATCTAAATCACTTCACTTTATTTCCAACTGCCTTTAATTAATATAATCACGTCTCATTTTGGTTGCGAAGAAATTGTTTTTTCATGCAATCAATCTGAATTAAAGTAACCAAGGTTAGTGAAAAGAAAATCGCGAATAGCCCAACGCCACAAATCCTCAATTATTTCCTATTCCTTTACACTCAAACATTCCGTTTCTGTATTCGCAATATTCAAGGTTTAAAGTTCCCAAAAGTCCTACGTTCAGCTTGCGCTAAGTATTGTTAACCCAAAACTAAATTTACCGAAGTGGATTTAATCACATCCTCTTTATTTTTCTGAAAAGATCATCCAAGTTTTAGTATTCTCATCTGCCAATGCCGAATTCAACCTCTCAAACCACTTTGCCAAACTCCAATAAAAATCGACACCTAATAACAAGAAAATTTCATTCTCACCGAGCCCACACATTAAAGTATATTTATACTTTATTTCATTCCTCGACCTTTTATTCTGTTAATTAATTAATTTTTGATCTCGAAATCTCATGTTTCCGATGTCTGCATCGCTACCTTCTCTCTCTCTCTTTCAAAGTATCTCAAATCCACCCTACGACAAGTTTACACCTGATGATCTTTTGCTCAATCTTTAATGTTCTGCAAATCTTTAATGTGTCTTACTTACCCTAAACATTTTAATTTTAACCTTTTAAATACATTTCTTTTAATAAACCTTTGCTCTCTATCAAACATTGCAAGAACTATTTCTGACGATTGATGACCCAAGATGTTTGTCTAAACGCAGTAAAATCCCATTCCTATTATTGGAAACTGAATTAGAAATAATAGGTTGAATCTCTCCAGGTTTCTCCTCAAGATCCGAATTAAAATTACGTTCTTTTCAATTTTCTTACTCAAATCGCATGCGAATGTAGGCCTCTGCAAAAAGAATACTTATTTGTATTTTTTCACAAAACCACTGGAATTACAACGCAATAAATATATATTTTCCTTCAAAACAACTGCACGAAGTGTCAGTTAAGTTATGTGAGGAACGATGGATAGGAAAGGGGCAGCCTCTGAGGGATCCGATGAGTGAGTGATTTATGTGGGAGTGGAAAATAATTCTTACTTTCCAAAAAGTTGGAATGAATAAGAAAAGCTTTCTTTCTCGCGCTTACAAGTATAAAATGAAAAGCGCATTAATTTTTACATATCATGACAAGTTATTTGTATTTCATTTCGAAAAATCAAAAGTCAAATCAGCTGGTAGATTTTTCAAAACGATATCTGTTAATATTATAGTGTATGAGTCCTATTTGACATTTAAACTTTCTAAACATTTAATTTGGGTTGAGGCTACAAGAGAAAGAGTTCGAAAAGCCTGAATGTTTAAATCATTTTTTTATTGATAGGAAATTTAACAAGTTTGGTAAGTAAACATTTATCAATATATCATTCAAGTTTTAAAACAATAATTTAATAGCCTGTTTATAATTTTCTGAAGAAATAGAAAATCTCTTTGCATTATCTAAAGCCTTACCATTTTATAACAACTTAAAATAGAAAAATTTATGAACTCCAGTTAAGTAAATATTATTGGGCATAGAATTTTTAAACTGGTTCCAAAAATCTAAATATTCTGAAGGCTCTGCATAAAAACGAGAAAGCGCAAGTTTTGGAACTTTAATTTTGTTTGCTAAGTGTGTATTTCTATTTTCTATGTACATACTACCTGGTTGAATTGCTTGTTCCTTTATTTTATTTAGATCTTCACGAATATATTTAATTCTATTTTATAATTTTAGTTGAAATGGAATTATTGTTCCATTATATTCATCTATTTCATTGATGTTATTCTAATTTATTTCTCCTGTTTTAACAATTCATCAATATGACTATTTAATATGTTAACAATTTAGATTTTACATTTCAACCATTCCAAAATGAATCACACATTGATATCAATATCATATTCAGTCAAATATGTACTTACTTTTTTCAACTAACTTTAATGTTTGTTCTGTACGTGCTTCACAGTGCGCAATTTCTGCAATTCAGCCATTTTCATAGCTACATATATAAATATAAATATATATATATATATATATATATATATATATATATATAAAATCTTCAGATATCTTCTGACCAAAAATTTTATAAGACAAAAATTTGTAATCAGCAAATAAACCTAATCATAAATTTTAACCTTCTATTTTCTAAAAAGTTTACTACATTAATTCAAACAACCTACAGATAATATTGTTCAAAAAATACTACGAAAACAAAACCTTAACTTAAAACAAACAATTTCAGCAATTAAAAATATTTTTTAGAGAATTTTCATCAAAACAATCTACTCACCCTACCTGTCCTGTACGGCGGGGGTGAGTAGTGTTGTCCTTTAATGATGAAACAAAAATTCCCTGTTTGATGCACCTCTATGACGAGTCGAAAGAAAACTGATGACTCGAAAATAATTACAAGTTTGGTTTATTACAGAATTTGCAATTAGATTCTGATTTACTAGTTTAATGAATCGAAACAATTCAAGGAGTTGCTTTTATAGACTTTAAAAAACATTAGCAGGTATACTCTACTACTACACTCTGCTCATATAGCACAACGAAAACCGAAAGATAAATTCGTCACAATCATTTAGCCGCCTCAGCACTCTTTATGTGCTAAGACAAAGAGTTGCAACATTACCTATGATACAAAAAAGCGAACAGGAAGACCAAAGTTAAATTCTTCAAAGAAAGAGAGATAGATCTATACGCTCGTCTGTCTCAGTAAAAGTAAATGTCTTCATAACGGATTTGTAATTTCATTATATCAACCGAACAATTAGAAATGCACTGCATGGAAATTCTAGTGTTGTCCATAAAAAGTTTGAAGGAAAATCTCAACTTTCTAAGCGGCATATTAATTCGCGTTAAATTTTCGTCCGAAAACTAGTACCAGCCGGAATGTTGAAGCATTTGTAAATTAATCAGATGTATTTAAGTTAAATTTAAATGAACTGCTTAAGAAACACTACCTTTTTTTTAAAAAAAAAAAAAAAAAAAAAACCAATTCGAAGGTGGATCTGTTATGGTTTGAACCATATTTATCCACAAAATGAGTTCAGTGTTATAAAAGAACGTACTGGTAGATAGTTTGTTGCCGGTTGCTCAACTGATTACATCTGGCGGTTGAATATTTAAACAAGGCAATGCGTCTATGGATATGCTTTGGGCTCTACATTCCTAGAAGTTGGTTAAAGAGACAAAAACTCTTCAATGGTAATCTTAGAATCCCGCCCAGAATCCAATGCCAAATCTTTGATACATTCTAATTCGAGGTGTTTGTAAAAATACGTGATAGTGCAGCGGCAAGTCTGGTCTAAGAATTGGAATTAAATATTACTGGAATAGCATTGTCCCCGATTCCTACCCTACTTTGTCTGATTCTATAAGCCGACAATTAATACATAAAAGGGACGATTACCACATCACTTAAGTAATGAATCTATCGACTCGATACTTTTTTCAAATTCAACTCTAATTTCTTATAACATTTATATAATGAAACTAAACTTAAAAGTATTTTTGCAGTGATTTTATTATATTATGAAGTATTCTTACACTTTATTAAAAAAATATGACACTCGAACGGTTTTTTTTTATCTTATTTCCAATATCGTTTTGTTGTAATACTTTCTTCTCGGACTTTAAGCATCTAATGCAAATAATCATTTCGAAATCATTCGAAAGTTTATAGTGTTATCAAAATGACTCTTCTTCTCAAACAATAATATTTTCAACAGAAGTTTTAGTAGAACTGCAGTTAAATCAAATTTTAATCTATGCATTTGTCAAACTTTGTACTCTGGACAAAAGAATTTTGAAAACTGAATATTGAACTGAAAAATATTTAGTATTTCTTCGTATTCATATTTTCTTGAAAGGAACTCTTAATATTTTAATACCTTTCCTTCATCAATTATAAAAGAACATACAAATACATAAAACGTCACATTGTAATAAAATCTGAGTATAATTATAAGTAAGAGTAAAATATTCTTTTATGAGTATCATTATTATTTTTTATCATGATAACCAGATAAAAAGAAGGTTTTTGATATCACTTCAAACTTAACTCCATACTTTTCCCAATAATGAGTTTCAGAGCACTTCCTGTTACCTTTAAAATATCATTAGAATTATAGTAATATTTGGTAAGTATACTAGATAGATTGCCAAACTTCTGTAACAATTATTCAAAAATAATATGAAATTTTAACATAGCAATAAAAATATATGATTTGAAAAATATTATGTTTTTATTCTCTCTTTTTCAACAAAGGAAATAGAAACAACTCTTTAACAAAATTAAAAAAAAAAGGTAGAAATTATATTTCATTTTTAATTCTCGGAGTAAACAATACATGTAAAGGGACACAAAAGACTAAAATCCTTATTTATGTTCTATCTTTATAAAATTCAGTAGAAATATTTCAACATGCTTTCATGTTATACACGTTTCAAAATTTAATTTTTTAACTTTTTTCTTATATTACTCCTTGTGAAGTAAAATTTAAAGTACTGTTTTGTAAAATTTCTACTCATACTGAAACATAAAACAGGAATTTCCAATCCCATGCGGAATTAGAATTTTGTTATTAATATACACGAGAAAAAATTTCAAATTTTACTGCAAGTTTTTTCTGAAAAATATATATAATTTTAACTCTTTTTGGTTGTAAAATTTTTTAAAAAAAATATTAAATTAATGTATTATAAGTGATTCTTATAATTTTACAATAAAAAATTAAATTTTAAAATATTGCTATTTTACATTAAAATTTAAATCGTGTGGAACATTTTGAATACTAAAAAAATCATTTTGAGAAAAATTAAGGCAGCAAAAGAAAGAGGGATTGATGAGTAATGAATCCTTTAATATAAAAAAGACACTGGATGACTGAAAAATAGTAAAGTTCATATAATTTTTGCTCTCTGCTTATGATAGATAACTTATAATATTTCATCCAATAATTTTTTTTCTTAAATTTGATTTTGTTTGACCCAATGTCATCAGTACATTATTTTCTTATCATTTGAATATTAATTTAGAGTTTGTGTCATAGTAATTTCATTTTAGAATTTGTGTCATAACAATAGAATTTTAGAATTTGTGTCATAATAATAGAATTTTAGAATTTGTGTCATAATAATAGAATTTTAGAATTTGTGTCATAATAATAGAATTTTAGAGTTTGTGTCATGGGGAATATTATTTTATAGCATTAAATTCAGAATTTTTCGGTTCTGAATAAAACATTCAAATATGTATTAAAAATATGTCATAAATGTTGTTTCTTATTTTTATATTCATATTTAATAAACAAATTTAATGAGAATATTGAGTATTAATCAACAGTAGCTCATTATTTTCTAATATGTTGAAGAGATCGGAATTCTTTATGCTTCCTTGAACTTAATGCAGATGTCTTCAGCAAAAGTTTTATCTTTCTAACTAGAAAGGGGAAAAAAAGAACACAATATGGTTTGGAATTCTTCGAATACTCTTGAGAATGAAATACGCTTTGTGCTCAAGGCATCACCGCATTCTAGATATTCAGCTTTATGAGGCTAAGGCTCACAAACTTCTGCATTAAGCATCAGAATTTTTGATTTTAAGTGCTCGAGCACTCGGAAGAGGAAAAATGAGAAAATTTCAACAACAGTATTTTGAATAAAAAATGGTTTTGTCGTTTAAAAGCATTTGCTTTTTTGCATCGACATAAAATATTTTTAAATAATCAACATTTTTGGATCAATATATTCATCAGATTTCTTAGTAATAGAATTTCGTATTGAGCTAACGTTTCTAAACGTAACGTTTTTAATGATTAAATATTTATTATGATTAAGGTAATTTAAAATATATAAATACTATAAGCGAATTATTTTCCCAAGTTTGATCACCTTTTTTTATATAGCTTTTCCCTTTACAGTGATTTACTACAAAATTTCATGAGTCCAGATGAAAAAAGTTAATGTATGCTTATTTTCGGAGAAAACCGATTAGATCTTGAATTTCTTTCTCAGTTGTTGTGACTTATACGACATGGTCTAGTCGAAGGCTAGACCATGTCCCCGAGATCTTAATCCTCAATAAATCTTAAATTAGATTATATGAAAAAATAAATATTAATAAATAAGGCAATGAACTTAGATCTGAAAACCCAGCAAAAATCAAATTTCGAATTTTGATTTTATTACAACCTTAAAGAAGATACCACTATAACAGCTGTTGCTTCCATCTCTGAAGCTGTCGGTATAAATTCGAATTGCAAAATCTGGAATTTTCTTAATGATTTTAAGACAAGTTGGTGTAGATATTCAGGCAAATAACTATTTTTGTTAGTTACTGATCTTGAGTTCGGCTTAGATATGAACTCTTGGCTGACCTTCGAGAAGGTTAATGACTGGGCTCCAAATAAATACTCTCAAAATTTAGGTCTAACAGTCCCTTTCTTTACAGCCTCTGATTATTTGACTTGTTTCTAAAAAATAAGGACATTCAAATATCGCATAAGTTCAATACAATCGTAAAAATTGATGAAACACTTCGTAAATTTCCTTCTGTTATAAGTATATACTGCAAATTACAAAAAATATATATATTAGCTGTATTTGTTATCATATACATGCTAAAAAAAACATATGCATTGTTCATTATACTAATTATTCCTCAGTATATTAAATTAATGTCTTAGTAATTACGTATACATTTTATACTAGGAAAACGGTATGTAAAAAAAGCGATCTATCTAAAAAGTACATTAGTTTCATATAAATGGAAAAAAGATTTTGAACACCCCTTATTAAAATTAGCTGTTTTATTTCATTAATTACATTTAAAATATAATTAATTATAACTTATAAATTAATGAAAATTGGATGAGCATATTGTTACTGAGAGAGATATACGAGTAAGGAAAAGGAATGGGTTTATTATTAGTCCAAATTCATACATTCTAACTTTGTCGTGAAAAGTAATTTCATTACAACAAAAATTTCGCTTTTAAACAGGTTCTTAGTAGTAAAATAAAGAGCTTTATATCTGTTGCTAGGATTTGATTCCTGATTACACTAAAGACTGTCGTGAGGAGTAACGTTAGTTTTCATACATAATATTTAATTGGGCCTCAAAGTTCTCATGAGGCATAATGTAGAAGTTACGAGAGGGTGCCATTGATTCAGGCGTTGCCCTCTTTTTTGATTTTAAGTTACGAAGTCTGTGGTCCGTAATTTTGAAGCGAATATCCTACACATTAGAAGATATATTCCTGTCATGGCCATAGTATCCTGCAGATCAATTGATGCAAACTGTATCACCTGATCTGAATCCTAACGAGCATATGGAGGATATACTCCACAGACATTTTGCAGCCCTTCACCATCCACCAAGCTCCGTTCCAGAACAGAAAAGTTCTCTTTATGACTGGAACTCTTTGAGCCCTCAACTCACCCACAATGTCAGAGCAAAATTACGTTAAACGCTTGCTTGGCTGCTAGAGGTGACCACCCCTTATTAAACTGCATCACCTTTTTAGTTAACTTATTTTCATTAAAGGAATGAAATCCATAGGTTCTAAAAAATGAAAAAAAAATAACGCTTAAAAACTAAGAATTGAAATTGGTTTGCCAGAAATGTTTTTCAAGTATAGTATGCTTCATTTTGATAGAATTGTAAATGATAAAACATGAAACACATAAAAATCAATTAATTAAGTTCAATTAATTCTTTAAGATGTAATTAATCAATGAAAAATGAGCTGAAATTGAAAATAAAACATATCTATCTATATCTTTTATTTTCTTTTCAAAATAAATATTGTTTTTTAAAATATTTTTGTGTGTGATCATATGTGTGTGTGTCGCATAACAAATTTTAAATTATATCAAATTTATTGCGATGCTCAATATGTTTCTTTATAATAAGGAGATTTGGAAAAGAATAATATTGTTGTTTGATTGATAGTTTGTTATGAATATAGCACAAAGAATAACACAAAGGCTATCATCATATTTTATCTATGTTTATTTATTATTGAAAAGGAAATAAATATCTCTAATTCAATGAAAACGAAATATTTAAAAAAGAATAACAGAACAAAACGTTTTTTCCCCTTTAAAAAATATTCTGTTGTTGGTTTTGTTGTATTTTAATGGTTTCTCTATTTTTTCTGAATGGAACATTCGGAGGAAAATGTTGCACACCTTTATGAAGATCAAATTGACAAATGAAACGAACAGAGAATGGAGTGTGTGCATTTCAAAATTTCATCCACAGTTCAGAATTATTGTTTTTCAAAAAAAAAAATAATTTAAGAACTTTAAAAAATATATTCAGTGCTTTTGTTTAAGACATATTTTAACAAACAAAGTAAACGAGAAAAGATTTCAAAACACACATTTTTTTTTTTTTTAATTTTATGAAATCTGATATGAAGAAGCTTTTATCTTCACGTCATTTTAAAATATATATATATATATGGACTACTTATTTGTCTTGTTAATAAAAAAGAATATCTTAAAACCTTCTTTAGTCCTCGGCAGTATAAACATTCTTTTTTCTTTTTGAACTAAAACATGAAGTATAAGAGAAATTCAAGGTATTAGCTTAATCCTCTCTGCTTCACACAAATGAATTGTCCCTTCACTATTGCAGAGAAAGTTCATTTTTTTTCTCGGGCGTCTATTTACTCAAGAGATTGAGTAAGTGAAGAGAAGTGCATTTTCAAAGGCGAGAAGTCGGAAAATAAAGAGGGAAAAAGAATTTCTCTAGTCTTCCTTTTCGTTTTAGCAAGAGCGAAAATACTTTTTTGCTGTTTTTGAAATACTCTAGAAGTTTATTCAGAACACCGAAACTGCTTAAGAATATTTTCCTTTCTTCAGAGGCAAATTTTTTATTAAAAGAATTGCATACGCGTCCTTCTTTTATATCAGTTTTAAAGAATTATTTTAATCACGAAAAAATTTATTAAAACTTTTTGTTTGTAATGTTTTGAAAAATTCCTTCAATAACGAAGAAAAAGATTGAAAAATATTTTATTAGCAATGTTTTACGATATTTTCAAAAAAATTATAATGAGTAAAATTATTTTTAGTAGCTTAAAAATCTATCACAGAACCTAGTATATATATATATATATATATATAGCGAAAAGTTTATTAATATCAATATTCCAATTTCGGACACATTATGGAATGGTTTTAATAGAGTATGCATTGAAAGAAAAATATGTTTTATACTTTGCTTTTAAACTTTGTTTTGATGTGTTCTGATAATGATACTTTTATTATTTATGACTATGACCAATATAGTGTAAAATAAGTTTCTTTAACATCATAAAAATGGTTGAAAATTATTGTTGCAATGAATAGCACAGATCAAAGTTTAAAAGAAAGCTTCATATTTCAAAAATTTTCTAAATGTTATCCTTTTTGATCGAGTAAAGTTCAGTTTTTATAATTTAAACAACATAGTTTTAATCAAATATTTTTGACAAATTAAGAAATCTAACAGACACTCCATAATAATTAAGAAGACTAAGAAAACAAAAAGCTTTTCTTGAATAATATAACACTGCATATAGCAGCAAAGTAATAAAAGGTAAAAAAAAAAAAAAAAACATTATCTCGAAGAATGAAACAGGTGAGTATACTGCTTTCTTGAAATGTAAAATGAAATCTTCTACCAAAAAATGCATCTGAATATGATTCATACTATTTAAAAATCAAAACAAGAAATGGGTGAAAAGGGAATCATCGTAATCGATTATTTCTTTTTCAAGGAAATATTTTCAACAATACAAATAGCTTGCTAATTCAGCACATGTATATTTTAATTGTTATTGCATAGTTAAATTTTGAGTAAAAAATTTTTCGATACTTCTAAGGCTTCACTAATCTAAAGGCGAGTTTTTACCATACCATATATTTTTAGAACTTTGTACATGAAGTGTTTCCCTGCCAGAATTTATATTTGATTCGAAATGCAGTGGATCGGATAGGGGTTTAGTAGAAAGTTGATTACGATTTCAAGACCATGTATTATAAATGCTTCTACTGTATCTAAGTTTAATCCAACTGCATCCTAAGCCCTCAAACGGTACGGTGAGGAAGTTAGAGGAGTTAGGTTCTAGCTCAGCCGTATCCTCGTTACAAAAATTATATCGAAAAATACAAAGGCCATTTTTTTTTTATTTCCGGCATGATTATACTTCAGAAAAAAATATGAATCGAATAATGTAGGAATGATATACATCATACGTTTATTATCTTTTCTTAGCTAAAACAGAATTTCATGCTTTAATTGCAAACGAAATGCAGATAAATAAAAGAAATAAAATATAAAAATATATAATAAAATAAATGAATAATGATTAAATTACAAGCACTGTCCCAATATATGAACCCTTAATGACCTATTCACTCAAGCAATCGAAAGAAAATTTAAAATATTGTTGTTTGAAAGTATGCGCTCGAGATTGGGACGATTTAAAACAGTAGAGCTCTCACAATTATGGTTACAGTGAAAATATTTCAAAATTTTCAAATGACAGTTCCCAGTTTTCCTGTGTAAATGGATCAAAGTATTAAAAATATAAATGGCGTTAGAATTATATTCGTATGAGGAAAATTGTCAGCGTAAAACATTTGTAAAGAAAATCATTGTAAAAGACCAATGGGAACACAGAGAGGAGGTGCATGAACGCACTTACATAATTCATAGGGACAGACAGTAGTAGTAACACCAATAATAGAACACAACGCGCAAAGCATTACTTGCGGAAAATCTTTAATAAGTATTGAGGAAAGATTGTTTCTTCAATCAGGTGTTCTAACATGCCAACAAGACGGATTGATAAAGCTGTTTTATCTGAACGGGAAAATTGCTGCAGAAGCAATGTGATTTTACCGATGAAATCATGAGCTTACAAGGCCATGCTCTATAAAAACTGTGCATGATTTAGTAAAAAAAATTAAGAAATTGGACTCCCATATGTGATAGATCGCGATTCGGACGACCATCTCTTTCTGTTGAAGTTGTGAAGGAAGTACATAATGTGACTATTGCAGGTTCGTTGCATATTGCAAGAATTGCTGAGCGCAGCTTGGATGAATCTGAAACCATTCTGCGGATGTTTCCTAATGAATCTCAGCGCATCCAGATGTGGCAACTGGAAACGAGCAACAGCGTGTTGACTTAGCGATTTTTTTTCCTAATCAGATTTGATGAAGTTAGCAGTTAGCCTATGTAAATATTATACATGGATGAGGCGTATATATCCTTGGAAAACTCCAAGTTTGCATTCACTGGGCTGATAAAATCTTCGTGATGAATGTAGAAGTACATTTACACGAAGCTAAAGTGACCGTGGAGCAGCATCGGAAACTCATTCGTCCTCGGTCAGTACTACTTAGAAGAGGTCATTTCCATAGGTATGAAAACACGCTCTATCACAAGCCATCATAAGAGCTCGGAATGGAACAATGTTGTAGAATTACGTAATTTTAGAAATGCAACTGCGAAATATTGTTAACGACAGTGTATGGAAGCAAGATAGTGCTCCTATACACATCACTGCATGTGTTCGACAAGCGTTGCGAGAGCACTTTGGCGACAGAGTCCTCGCTATAATAGATTTCAAGTTCTGGGACTATTGAAATCCAAGGCATCACATAGATTCGTCCGAATTGCAAGATGCCATAAAACGTTAAGTTATATTGAATCCACTTGTGATGTTACGTTCAGTATTGTTGTTAACAATCACCCGCATACAACGTGTTATCTGATACGAAGCTTTTGAAGGACTTGTAATTCCAATAAAAGTTTTTTTTTCTCTCCTGTCACGTGTTGTCATTGGTTTGTTACAATGTTCTTCTTTGCAAATGTCTTACATCGCAATTTTCTTCATACGTGTATCGTTCCAACACCATTTATGGTTTGACTACGCGCCGATCAATTTGAGCAAGAAAAGCGTGGCTGTTGCCATTCTAAAATCCCGATTTTTTTTCACTGTAACCGCAGTTGCGTGAGCTCTATTGTTTTAAATCCTTCAAAGTCTCGAGCACATACCTTCAATTAACAATATCTGAATTTTCCATTCGATTGGTTGAACCGATAGGTCTTAAGGGGTTCGTATATCGTGGACGCTTTTTTATGACCACCTTGTATATCATTATTTATTTTCATATGTCATTTTATATTTGATCTCTAAATTTGAAGCTTTGTTGATATTATTATAGTTTCAAAACGATGTATAAAATAATTTTCTAACTACAAATTATTTCTGCGATTGCAAAATTTGAATATACTTAATAAATCAGGTTGTTTCAAAACCTACAATTTGTTGTAAAGATTTTGTCTAGTTTTATAAAGTAAAGGAAAGATGTCCATAAATAAATTTACGCTTTCAATAAATATTCAAGGACCGTAGCATCTTAAAGTTAGTAAAATTGATATAAAATTTAATTGCTTCGACCTTGTTAAATTTTAATAATTAAAATAATCATAAAAATTTTAATTAAATGAGACAAAAACATAATAAATTTTAAAAAATATGTAATATAAAAAATACCATCATAGAAGCTTTTTCAAATTAATGAATATTTTATAATTTTATTTATCAAAAGATTAGTATTATATGTATGAAATATAAAATCGCGTCACAAAAACTGATCAGTTTCTCATTTTCGATTATCTGGTCCAGTAAAAATTTTGAAATATTTTCCTGATAATGGAATGAAAGATTTTAAAGATTATCCTAAATTTTACCACAAACCGAATGTAAAAACAAACAAAAATGATAGGTTTAAAAAATTTATTAAAAATATAAGCACAAAATAAATAATTTGTTTTAAACATTGGCTTCTTCGTACATTGTTAATACCCCCCCCCAAAAAAAAAAAAAAAATACTTCAATTTAAAACATCATCGCATAATGTGAAAACTTTCAAAGTGCAAGTATAGTTGTATAACAGGGCTACTAACTGACTCAAGCAGCAGGGACGTCCTCTAGCGACCAAACGAAAAGAGGAGAAATGCGTTAGTAAAGACCAAAAATATGGGCGAGTGCACTGGTGATACTCAGTCACTTAGTTTATTTTCTCTATTTTGGAATTATGAGTGTAATTATTGTCGGTGTGTAACATATCCTTCGTAAAATAAAATACTGTTATACTAAAGAATACCTTTGCAGAAACCAACACGACCCCTCTCCATAGTTGGGAATATAACTGTACAACTTTAATAGAAGTATGAGATTTGAAAGATAGACTGTTTTTCTATTTGTATTATTTTATTGGAAACAGGGGAGTTGTGAAGAAATAAAAACATAAGCATAATTTTTTTTTTAATTTCTTATTTGCTAAAATTTTATTATTATTATTAGCCGCATTTAGAGTAGGCGACGAAAATGAGATGTTTTTTCTTTTTTCTTTCAAATGTACAACATGATAAAAATCTTAGTCATCTTACATCACCATTATGTCCCTTGGTTCAAAATATATTCCATTTTAAAGGTACAAATACTAATTACATTTAATTTACTTTCCTTTTGTGCAAAAAGTAAATTTTAGAACTAAAATTTTTGAATTAATATCCAATTAATGGTATACTTTATACTACACATACACACACACACACACACATATATATATATATACATGTAGTACCTTCAAAAAAGGGACACCCACCGCACCAGACACTTTGTCCATTAAATAGAGGTGTATGTATATATATAACATAAGCCACAGATGATCCAGAATTGTCGTATCAATTATTTTACTAGGGTTATATATATCCCAAAATAATATTAGCTTAAAATTTTATCAGTTTATCTATGGAACTTCTTATAATGTAGAGTAAATTTTTCAATTTTGGTCCAAGAAATTAAAGTATTATTTTAAATGAGACAAAATTATTGTTATAAAGGGAAAAAAATATTAATCAATAACTGCAAAACTCTTGAAGCATATATGAAAATATATATACAAATATCGATCACGTGAATTTTCAGCGTATTAATATATATTGTTATTATTAGTATAGTAATATATTGCTTTTGATTCATCAAGAGCAAGTTTCGATCAGTCAATATGACTCATTTATCAAGAAAATAACCATTTTTACATCGCACAGTCGACACAGTTAAAATCACATTCACTCCATAAAATAGAAATAAATTATTTTCTACTGCTTACATTTTCTAACGTAAAAAAGAAGAATAAAATGAATAATTGAAGCTGAAATATTCACATTATTCAACATTACATTAAATTCTGTTCACATACACGCAGATGTATTAATTTTTTAGGATTAAAAATATTATGTTAATTACATGTAGAGAAATTTTACGATATAATGAAAAAGTTTCTTCACAAAAAACCTGCAAAATATGTTTTCCATTTACTGTGTAATTTTTTCGATCCGTCTTTCATTCCAATGAAAAAATTCGACCAATATTCAAAATAAAAAAATGGTGCAAAATATTCATAGATTTAATTTAAAAACAAAAGCAAAAAAATTTGAGTATATCTATTAGAAAAGTGATTTCATGTCCATGAGTTCAATTAAATGATATATAGAGTTATAAAGATTTACACATTTAATTTTCAAAAAAAAAAAAAAAAAAAAAAAAATTTAAATCGTATGAAAAACGAAAGTGAAAAAAGGGGGGAAAGAAGAAATGCTCAGAAAAGCAGAAAAATAAAATTAAGTTGATCCTGAAATTTCCAGCGGAGATAAAAATCTTGATATATATATATATAAAAAAAGCACATAATTTATTCCTCCAGCCCCATTGTGAATAAAATGAAAGTAATATCTCAAAGGAAATGGATTGCAATATACTTTCATCTTTTCTAAAGATTTCAGTGAATGAGATAGATCAGTTTGTAGTTGTGAATTTTCAATTTAAAGATTTCAAAGGAGCTATTTTCACTGAATCCGGAAGTAGTGGGTTGAGATGGGAAATTAGATCAGGAGGTAGTAAGTCGAGATCACGTTGAAGTTGACAAGGCACGTTAAGCTTTAATTTAAAAAAATTCTTATTTTATACCAGCTTAAAAATTATTTGTGGTTCTTGGTGAGTGTATGATGAAAATATGGCAGTCTTCTATATCGTTCAGTCTTAATTGTATTTAAATTAAGAATTTGACTTTCAAATTATATAAAATACATTATTATTTATATGCAAATATGTTATTGTTGGTTTTTTTGACAATATTGTAGTTTATATATATTCTCATAAAAATAATACTAATATTTTGCATGGAGATCTTATTATGTAACAAATATATAAGGCTTTGGATAATTTCTGGAGATCTTGATTTTTGTAAGAAGAGGGAAAAGTCCAGAGAAGTTCTATTACTATTTATTCTAAGAAAATCGATACAGCTGATCTTCGACTATTTCAATGTCATATAAATTATTTTATAGCTCTCTTGTTCCATTCTATTCCTATAAGAAAATTCATTGTCATTAATAATGTCAAATTTATAAATTTACGTAACATCTCTATTGAAATCATATACAATGAAACAGCTTCAGAATTAAATGTAAAATAATTAAATAAATCTGAATCCATTTCCTAAGATAAATTGCTCATATTTTTGGAAAACTAGAGCAAGAATTTATTAATTCAACCAGAAGTTTCAATACAAAATAGCTATACTTTGAATAATTTTAATTTTGATATTTATATATGTATAATAAGACAATCTCGATTCTTATAAACAACATTTTTTTCTTGGCAAATTTTTTAGCAAGTGGAAATTCATTCCAAAGAAATGCGTCATAGAAACGGAAGTATCAGACGAAAACGTCGTTATATAAGGTAAATTGAATAGTCACTATTTTGCAAAAGCTATGTAATTTAGTACATATCTCTTAATATTTTTTTTGTCATTTCAAATAGGGATATAATATATTAAGCTAAAAATTTTCAATAGGAGAAGAAAAACCATAAAATTATTCTTATTGTTATTTAAAAGACAATAAATTTAATGTAAAAAGGGCTTTCATATCCACTATTTTCAAACACTGCAACAATCACTCTTAAATCCTTTTATAATTTTATCTATATTTACATTTAAGATAATCTGTATCGGTAAAAAATATGTAAAAATGCTATCAATGAGATAATCTTTGGAGCATTGGGAAACAGGCAATTATACACAAATCACTAGCTGTTACAGCAAATGCATCAATTTCGTAACACCATGCCGTATTAGCATTGATCATACTCTCATACCGACATATGACTGCAGTAGTTTAGTGGTCGTAGTCTCAGACTCGCAGCCGGCATTGCTTTGGAGGTTTTGTGGGTTCGATCTCTGATGCCACAAAAAAACCCGCCGTGTAGCCTGGCTGGTGCATGTTAAATCTATTGAGACTCCCTCGTCGCTGTGGTGTGGAAATTTGGAGATTGAGGTGCCGGCCCAGGTTTCATCCTCGTAACATGACTGAGATTCAAAATTACGAAGTCCGTCGCCAGTAGCCCTCTTGTTTCTTCTCAGTGCGACGTTAATCAATTCATCCCGTAACAACAAATACTATCAGGAGATATTCATTGCCCCCGTGAAAGGTCAATTAAAAATAAATTGTAATTTTTACGCTTTCAGTAGACATTTATGGAAGAAAATTAGTTATTAGAACTGTTTATGTGCGAAAGTTGCAATTGTAAATCTAATTATTACAAAGAAATTCTAAATCTCCTTAATTTAATTTTTTAGAAAAAGTTAAAATTTCAGAGATTTGACAGAGAGTTAATATCAACTTTGAAAAAAAATTAGCACAACACTCATTTGAACAATTAACGTCTCTTTGCGATCTTTTTCAATATTTTACAAGAAATTTATCATTCATCTCTTTAAATTATAATTATATCTAAACAAAGCAAGATATGAAATTTACTGTGATTCTACATGTTAATTCTACAGATAAGTTATTGAAAAAAAGGATACATGTAAAATATCTTCATCTTGATAATTACTTCATCGTATTAATGATTCTTCATGAACAGAGAATGAGAGGATAAATTATCAAACGAACTTTAAGAGAAAAAATCCATATATTAATATTCTTTCCCATTGGAAAGAATTAAAACTGGCTTTCTGTGATTAGTTACGTGTTTTAATCAAAAGAGGCATTTCTGAAAGAGTAGCCCTAGGGTATCTACTGAGATTTCAAAACTCTTAGAGCATGCTAAATCGGAGAATATATTAAGAAAATTAATTCAAGAGAATATCTCGTTGAATTACGATTCACAGTTCAGAAATATTTTAACAGGATATGCGAATTTTAATGAAAGTAATAAGGAACAATTTACACTCAAAAACTTTCGTGATGATTTCATCCTTCAAGTTATCTCTTTAAAATCTAAAAATTGTGTATCCAATTAAAAACCATAATAATAATATATATTACTAAAACCATATTTTTATTTTCATAAAGGGAAGCATTCGTTTTGTAACTCAATAAAGAATTTTTGAATACCTCAAGATATTTATTGAGAGAAAATATAGTTTTATTCGCAAAATATTAAGTGTTCAATTTAACACTACAAATGATTTTAAGCACTTAATCAGCTTTTACTCGAAGGAAAATCATACCTCATGCTGAAATTAAAAGTGGGTTTTTCATTTTTGAGAATAGATTTCTTATAGTATCAATGTAGGTAAATCTGGCACATTACAAACATTTAAAGAATGTTCAGAACCAGTGATTCCTTCATTTTATTGCATTCATTTTTATTGAAAATTGAAAAACAATTTATTGAGATAAGAAAAGCAACTACTGCTAAAACATTTTCTTTTAGGTATTCATTACTTATTTGTGTTATTCTATTGTATAATCATGCATCAAAGGGCTTATTTTGATTTAAATTTGTGCACAATGAAACAGGTTATAGGAGATTTGTTTCTCTAAAACGCCTAATTTTTTGCCGCAAAAAGAAAAAGAAAAATGCCTTCACAGAAAATAGCACTTTGGTTCGGCATTTACAGGCCTCAAATTCCATTCATATACATATATATATGTGTGAGTGAAATGATTTCACTTTTTTAGTTTTTCCCATTCTTTAACTCACAGTAAAGAGTTCATTCTTTTTTTCTGATACGATTCCAATTTATTCTTTAAATTATACAATCACACGTTCATAAAATCTGCAAAATCAACTTTTATCATGCTAGCAGACTTGTAGGGGCAATACCTATCAGAATGTTCCAACACGGAAAAAAATCTCTCAAAATCCTTTCATCCATTACCACTAATGATGAAGATTCTTAATGTAGATTCGATGCAAGATAAAATTCTTTCTTTTCCGCTGTAACCAAGATGGACAAGCTATGTCTCTGTAAATCTTCCTATTTAACCTTGTAATTCTCTCTTTGTTATTGCCTCTATTTCGTATTACTTATGATGATTTCATAATTCATCTGGATTACATTCTGATATCAAATAACCATCTTTCATAAATTTATAATTTCCACATATTCAAAATGCATTTATTGTGCACAACGAGCGAAAACCTATTTACTGGGATAGTAATTATTCCTAAGAACGAAAAGTTTTACACACACGCATACACACACACACACAGATATATATATATATATATATTCGGCAGATATCGGACAGTACCACTGTATTATTCGAAAATAAACTAATAATAATGCATTTAAACAGCTAAAACTATGCATTATTCCGACTAACCATGGTCAACAAGGAGTGCAGCTGACCAAAATACAACGGCCTACAAGAAAAATTTTTAAAAATTTTAAGTTTTATATCGTAGTAACCTACTCTATTCTATCGAAGTAGATGACATGAAATAACATCAAACGATCAAAATTTCTCGGACAGGAAAGGCGATATGTGCATGCGTGCGTGCGTGTGTGTGTGTGTGTTGTGTGTGTGTGTGTGTGTGTGTGTGTGTGTGTGTGTGTGTGTGTGTGTTGTGTGTGTGTGTGTGTGTGTGTGTGTTGTGTGTGTGTGTGTGTGTTGTCATAATTTATAACCACCAAAATTCTATTTGCATTTAACTTTTGTCCTTTACATATTCACATATGATATTACATTATTTTCTCAGCAAAGATACAAAATCAATCCTATTTCTTTTATTGTAGTCATAGCCAGAATTATTTCCTTGTGCGACCCTCCTAAATCAAAACCTAAGCAAGAGATTGCTGTTAGCATATGAATAACAATTACTACGATTATAAAATCCAACCACAATTACTTAATCTAGTCTATGTACACTATAGATGGATCTACAATTTTAAGCTCCCAGAATTTGATCATGATTAAATAAAGAGTTTATCATCGAAAGTCTAAATGTATGTGTCTCTGTAGTATATCTACTGTTGTTCCTAAATTTAGTTCTAGCATTA
This sequence comes from Nephila pilipes, assembly GCA_019974015.1. Classification (NCBI taxonomy): domain Eukaryota; kingdom Metazoa; phylum Arthropoda; class Arachnida; order Araneae; family Nephilidae; genus Nephila; species Nephila pilipes. Next base: position 43,874 of record BMAW01085820.1, read on the forward strand.
AAGCAAACAGTTAGAAATAGTTATTCTCATAAGTTGAATAAATTTTTGCGATATCAACTATTATGATATTTTCACTCCGCTTTTCTACTTTTCTCAAGACTTTGGTTTGATTTCAAATATTTGCATTCATATGTTTTCAACAATGAAGTAAATGATTTTCTAAATTTAAAGTACATTTGAATTAATGTCAAATATTATTCAGTTTTGTGTATTTTGTATACCACGTTGATGGTTTTCATACGTAATGTGGTGATTTGCTCACACGTCAATAGTTCGGTCCAGTGCTTGGACGCAACACCAATACTTTGAAGTAAAACAAACAAAATAAATACTTTTAAACTTGGTTTGGAATATCATGTTCAGGTATGTTATTTTGTCTATCGAAATTATGAAAAGGATGGGGGACGCTTGCCTTTTTGTTTTTTATTTAAACGAGTTCGACAATCTTCAACATTTTGAATATCCTTTTAACAACTTCTGTTTGCAACTAAAGTTATTGTCCTTTATTATTTAATATATAATACTAATTTAGTCTCAAGTGTTGACTGTTAAATAACAGTAGAATATTTTTTACTCTAATGTTGCTTGTTTAGTATTATAGTGTGTATGTATTCTAACCTGACACTAAAATCTCCCTGATCAATATACCTGGAACATAACATCATCTAAACTGCACAAGCATGAGTTTCACCAGTGCATAAAAGTTAATATTATATGAGATTAGGTAAAAAATTGAACCCATCTGCTTTTCTTGAGTGCAAGCGGTTTCATCACAATTTCATTCGGAAACCAAATTGCTTGTCAATATATGGGACTTAGTGGGTTATTATCGTTGTAATCCTATGTTAATTCTAATCCCGCAGTCAAAGCATGCCCTAATCTCCTTAATTAACCGATTTGAACAGATTTAAGTATTCTATCAAGAATTCAATCCGATTTTTCCATTTCATATGAGAATTTCTTTATATTTCTCCGATAAGTTCTAATTTTCGATTAATTCTTTCTATTATCGACTAGAGCTTAACTATCAGTCTTATCCTCTATTCTAATCCTTTGATCTTGATGTGAGGAAGTAACACCTGCTTTTCGAAGCAGTTTTCTTCATTTTCATTTAAAAGATTTACTGATTTTTTCCTTTTTTAAATATATGTAAGCTAAATGTATATATATATATATATATGCTATCATATATATGTATATATATAATATATAATATATCTTTCCCCCCCAATAACTATATAACTCGTATCATTATCTCTCGTAATGTTCTTCTGGATAATATATCAATTACCTTATATATTATCAACCTACTTTTAATATAGTTTGAATTCATCTAAGGCTTTTGCTTGTAGTCATTTAAATAACACTGGCTCAAAATGTAAAACATCAGTTATTTGTGTTACTCTTTTCTTTCTTGAAAATATATTACTGCTTTGTTGCTATTTGCAAAAGATGTTATAAACATGACCACGCATTCAATACTATATAACGTCAGTTGATCTTTTTTTCTAGTTTCCAGTTCGACCCTAGACAAATGCTGTAGTTGCTGACTTCGAATAAGAAATTCCCAATGTAGATTAAAGATTACTGCTGAAAAAAAATTTAAGATTAGTTGTCATTCAATGGTCCACATTCTTTTTTCTTCTGTTGTTGTGCCTTTGTAAACTAATAATAGAAATCAATCTTTTCTTAAGGATTCCTGTGATCGATTAAATCTATTTCCAATTAAAGTGTTAGCTGACATAAATTAATTACCTTAAAATATTAGCAAAAACTTTGTTAGAAGAACGATATTGTACTATTGAGATTAGCTTTCCATTAAGTAATCAAACAGAATCCTCTTTAAAAAAAATCGCATGCTGTTAGAAATTTATAACATATCTTTAATAAAACTTAATCTTAACTAATAATCTTAATGATCTATTGATACGGTAAAATTACATTTTGGAAAATAGTATTTACTTAAGAAACTTTGTAACACTTCAGCTAAGCTACGCGTTGGTCTACGCATAGATACTTAGACGCTTCCGCTGCTGAATCAAGCATGTTGCATAGAGGCTAGCATGCCTTACCGTGAAACGCTTGGCACCATTTTCCATAGCTGCTTTTCTTTAACATAAAGAAAAATTTGTAGGCAGCGTTAAAAATGTGTGTATCGAATTATTTAATTACTTAAAAAAATTCAGTTACGCTTTTGCCAACAAACTTGATAAAATCATCTTTGTTAGTGAAGAGGATAATTTAAAATTACACCATTTTTGAGATTAAAAGCATAATTACAGTACATGAGGAGTCTTTTCTTCTTCTGGTGTACATAAGCTTTGAGATATATTCATCTAATAAATATATCATCAATGTCAAATATGGAAAATTTAGGTTGATATGTTTGTGTGGACTGACTATATATTAAGTGCTTATGGAAATAATCCGAAAAAATTCGATGAGGTTATACACTTCTTCAAACACTTAAGGGCTCTAAATAGGTATTTTATTTCGAAAAAATTTACTTCTGGAACTTTACACTGGCTGTATGGAACCCAAATATACTATTAGCACTCTCTTCCCATTCATTTCGTTTTATACAAAAATAAAACTGCTAACTTTCAAATATGAGTTAATGAGGAACGCTTTAATGGATTATGTAATCACATTGTCAAAAAATGCTAAAAGTTCATTCTTAAGATCTGCAGAGAGTGAGGAGAGTGTCTTTATTTCTTCGAAAATATTCAGTAAGTAGTTCATAAATTATGCATGTTTCATGATTACTTATGAAATTATATATGATTATTTGACTGTTTGAGATATTGTTAACATTACCATATATTTTTTGTGTACTTTATGAAAATTGCGTTATACAAAGTCCAATTCGTCTAATAATATAACAATAAGAAAATCTAACAACAAAATATTCTGGTTTCTTATTTCAGTATTAGAAAATGCTTTGGAAAAATAATATGATAATTCTTGATCTTTATACAAAAAATTTGTAAAGTGCTATATGAAACTTTTTACTATTCTAGTATGTAAATTCATCTTTTTTTGAATTTGTGAATCTGATACCATCTTTTCTTGTTTGTTTATATCGAGAATTCATAGAAGTGAATTAGAATCAAATTATGGTAGATATAAAGAAGTTCTGCAGAAGAACTGATCTATTGAATTTTTTACTTCAGTTGATTTTTTTTTTTTTTTTTTTTTTTTTTTAGTTTTACTTTTTCTTGTAATACATTTTTAAGCTAAAATATTTTTTTTATATTTTTCAAGTAAGTCTTTATGTAATTCATTGTTCCATGATTTCATTCAAAATTAAAGCATTGTAAGTTGTTCAGTAAACCTCACAGGTAATTATTTTAATAGTAATAACTATCGGATGTTGCAGAGAAAATTATAGAAACGTTGAATATGAAAGTCATCTTATTCCCTACATTCTTAACAAAGATCTGAATGGTTTCATTTCAATTCAAAACAATCATAAAAGCGTAATTTCCCAATTTCTGTGACGATCAATCCAAAATGCACTTTTGTGCTACTTGCTGTGCAGCAGCAAATTATGCTATCAATAATAGTTCTTTCTTT
>BMAW01085820.1:48191-103793 GCA_019974015.1 Nephila pilipes
GCACATCTTGTTTGAATATGCTTCTTAAATATTATAATATATGAGAAAATATATTTATATTTTAAACTACATTAGTTTCCAAGCGCGTAGTAGGCATTATTGTTGTAAATTATGTAAATTAACTAATACTGAAATACCATTCTCATTAAACAAAATGAATCTTTCATTGAATCGAAATAAGGAAGAGTACCGTTTTGTTTTTGTCAACGTACCTGATTTCTTTATCAGTCGAAGAAATAGTCAATATTTAATTTTAGAAATTATTATTAAAATTTATTTATTTTTAACATTATACCATCATTATCATTTAATTGAATTTAAATTGTTAATTTGAAATTCTCAAAAGATTATATGTAATGCATAATACAGAGTTTGAAATTATCATTATATGAAATAAAATGAGTTAAAATTCAGGGATGATTTTCAGTATTTTCATATAATTTAATAATAACTACAATCTGAATTTTTATTTTCACTGTATTAAATTTAATGATGTAAATTAAATTGGTTCTATGCGTGAAGCAACCGCTATTGGAATTCGTGAAGTCCGTATGTTTTGTGATGTTCGCAGATATTAATAAATAAAAACAATAATCGTCACCTGGCAACTCTGTCCGTTTTTTCGATCGCCACATTGGCGCAACCTCCCTTTCCAAAACTGTAGCAACCCTAGAGCCTCCTCTGCTTTTCCCCCCTACAGAAGCAAAGTAGAACCCGCGGACTGCACTTACGGAATACCCCGTACATCGCTAGGAATTAGCGCTCTAGTTCAATATAACTAAATGCCCGTAAACGAATTTTTCTTTTTTTGATAGCGATTTCTCATAGAGCAGTGGAGGAGACCCTATCACAGAAAAAGTGCAGCGTCCCGGAAGTGATTTTGACATCTCCGCAATTCAACTCTGTTTTCCCTTTTGTTTTTTTCTTTCACCTCCCTTTTTTATTTTTCCCTTTATGCATTCTGCATTGTGGAAATAGGAGATTTCGAAGCTGCTGTCTCAATGAAACTGATCCACAGAACTGTAAGTACCCATTACCTTCCGCTCCGCATTCGAATCAAGGAGCATTTGAGAAATGTTTGTTGCATTGCGTGATTTTTTTTTTTTTTTTGTTTAAAAAAAAAGTGTATGTATTGCTTAGTTGGGCTCCGTGTGTGTATGTATGTGCGTGCACCGCGTGGGTCTTGTATGTGCGTGTGTATGTGTACGGGAAAGAATCTACGCAGATTTCGCACAGACATGGCTATACGGGCGGGTCAAAGCTTATAAAGCTTGCACCGCAGACGGATAAATTTATCCTTTATAATGAGTCAAATTATCTGCGCTCTTTTCTCTATCCCGTTCTACCATTCGTACTATTTTTGTTGCAAGACATTGCTTCACTTCTTGTATTTTACACTCCTAACAATCTAAAAAACTTGTCGTTGATTTATATACTTCTATTTCAAATTTAAGTTGTTAAAACTTTTCAAGGAATGATGTACACTATTTATTTAAGAGATTATGTTATCTACATCTACCTCGATATTTCGTATTACACTGATGTTAACACACACACACAAATCATGATTCTATATTTTTTTCTTTAAATTTCCAAAATTTTCAAATAAAACTGACCAGTTTATCACATCGATTCGATGTATATCTTAAACTTTCTTTCGTATGTTTTTATCTTTATCCTACCACTGTAAATTCAAAAAATGTGTTAAGAAAAAATATAAAAACTTTATTTACCTATGTCTTAAACGTTCATGGAAGCTATGGTTCAAGCATGTGTGCTTAATAATAGGAATATAGATAAAAGGAATTTAAAGAGAGTACGAGAGAGAATATTAGTTCCTCATATATAACAAACTAATATTTAATTGAAAATATCGGCGTATCATTTGTAAAAGATGGCTTACACTATCAAAATTATCCTGCTAATGATTAATTTAATTAGAACGCATCGAATCGAAATTGTACAATCTTCAGTCAAATATTGATTTTGGCAACAATTTGAATTATTTGTCAAAATGTAGTTATTTATGTGTATTTTTCATTACTCACACAAAAAAATCTGTGTTGCATTTTTAATTAATTTTCATGAGAGATATTTTGATCCATTTTCTTATTCATTTCACATAATCTATTTGAGATTGCTTAATCCATTGCATATTATTGGATTAAATACATACAAAACAGGATGTTCTTTAAATATTAATATAAATAATTTGTTTTAACATAAAACATTCTTCGATTTCCTTTGTTTCACTAGTTTCAGTGCTTCATTTTTTCGTCAAGTTCAGTAAGCAACAATTTAAAATAATAATAATAATAATTTCAAAACGGCATTCAAACTATTTTTATTTATTTAAGTTTTATTCTAGTTAATTTCTACACATTCCAAAAAGAACATAATTTGTCTACGATCATTTGGGACGACAAGAACTTAAAATTACTTGCTACTTTATTTTAAAAAAGTATATTCTTTAATTTGTGAAAATGCGGTGACAAGATTTTTCATTACATCATCTTTATACCAAATATACTATTTAGTTTTCGAAAATATGATCTGCATTTATATCTAAGAAGTAAAATCTTCTAATAAATAGTTTATAACCATTCTATTATAAATCCTTTTCTAAATTTTGTATGATTTGAGATTTAAACTTCCATGTGCGTTGTAATATTTTATTTTCGCTTTTTGTATTGAAGTACCATTTAATATTTGGAACCAATTATAATTGAAAAATGATGATACACTGTTTTTTAAGCATGGAAAAAAAATTTCTACCAAACAAGAAACGCGTCTTCTAAAAATGGAGAAATATCGAAAGAGAAGCGCTTGTACCAACATCCCTTGATCGTTCAGGAGAAGATATTAGAAAACGAACTACACAAAACTTTAAATTTTATTTATTGAAAGCTTAAAATATAGCTTCGCTTTAATATTTCAGCTTAGAAGGAAATAGGAAAATAAATTTGTATCTTATCATTATTTGATCCAAGGAAGCTTACATAAAAAAAAAAAATATTTATCTGACAAATATTATTACATAAAAGTACCTGATTTTATGTTCCTTTTTTTAAATTCTAAATTTGCAATTCTAATATTTAACGACGAACATTTCAATTATTATTTACATACGAGTACCAAGAATAACTGAATCGACTCATTCGGTAAAGATAGAAATCGTAAAAATGAATCGCTGATAAATTTCAAATACGTATAAAAAAATTTAAGTAAGTTGAAATTTTATTTATATGAAAAGATTTGATTGTTTAAAAAATGTTCTTTCAAATTAATCGGATTTTAATGTTTTGCTTTCATTGTTTTAATATACGCTTATTAAACTGATTAATTGGATCATATTAAAGGGGGACTACAATATAAAATTTTATCTCCATTATTATTTAATATCTACCTTTGTAATATCCTCTCCTTTTTCTGTATAAGGCGTCAAACAAATTTGAATTTATTATGCGGTAATTCATATATATATGTAAAAATAAACTTCAGTAATATATCGTATTTTAAAATAAGATTTAAAGTGAAATGTTTTATGCATTATTTTTTACTAATAAATTTTATTTTATATGAAACAATTTTTGACGATGTACGGCATTGTAAAATTTCGTCTAATCGGAAGAAGTTAACAACATTGCTTTGCGGCAAGATTCGGTATAAAGAACGTAAAAAAATGAGCGAAATGCTATTTGCCGCTAGAGGCGCTATCGTGTTCTTCTTTTGATAATGCCTAGTTATTATAACACATTTAAAATTTTGCATTTCACTGTTGCTGTCATTCAAGCGGTATTTAAACATGTATCCTAGGGCTTGAAACAAAGCTTTTTGAAAACTATTTATCACAACAAATGTTTGTGTGCGTACAGTGTACTATATAAAATGTAAAAGTTGAAAAACAGTATACTATAAACATTTATAACAACAGTAAACGCAACAAAAAAATGTTTCATTGCTGTGACGGGAATTATTTATTTAAAATGCCCTTATTATTATATTACCCTGTTTCATTTTCTGAATATAATGAAAGACATTGCCTTTGTTATAAAGCGATTTTAAAATATTATTAACTTTTTTTACAATTCTTTTATCTTTATAAATGAAATAAAAAGACAAATCTTAATCTATTTAATCGGCTTAACTTTTTAAATCGGCATTTTCTTTCAATGAAATATTTGCATATATTGTATTGTTTGACATCACACACGCAAGTTCTTGAATGATTTAATACATTAAAAATAAATTTCTGCTCGGACTACTATAAATTTCTGCTCGGATTTTTACCATGAAGTATTTATATTCTGATCACCTGATCTGTTATTTTGTCTTTTAATATATAAATTTCTCTAATGAAATTTTTTTCTATGAAAGAAGCAATACTTAACATGTTTTAAAATATGATTTCTCTGTTTTCTAAATCTTTTAATATTATATAAAATAAAATAAAAAAATCTATGTTATACTTTATTAACAAATTTTATCGATTTCTGATAGCTAAAGTGATGCTAAATAAGCTTATTTAATTTAAATATTTCTCTTCTTTTATTTTTGAATAATTTTTTTTTCATTTTTCATGTAATCTTTTTGCAAGTATTGTATACAAATAAATGACTTAGTTTTAATCGTAATTAGGTAATAAAATAACTTTCTCATTTCATGAATTTTTTCTGAAAACTTTTAATTTTTATTGTAACGTGATACTTGTTTACAATATATAATTTACTCAGAATCTAAAAACAAAATGTAAAAAAAAAATTCTAACTGTTATTAATTTATAAAAAATATCTTATATAAAAACAGCTGATAATTAAACGAAAATTCTTTAATAAGTAACTCTTCTAAGGTACATGATCATTTATCTCATGAATAGAGTTCTCTGTTGTATGAGATTAAAAATAAATGAAGCAAATTACAATAAATAAAGTCTTTGAATAATTATCTTAGACTATTTTATCTTTTAATTATACAGATATGTGTCAATAACGTTTTTTTACGCTTTATTTCACTTGAAGCATCATCGCGCGAGACTTTTTAATCTTATAATCGGGTGAATTTGTCTATTTTAGTAAATTATTCCGTCATTCTGAATTCAGTCATTTGATTGATATATGTTCTTAAATTTCAGTTTAATTTCACAGGAACAATAGTATTAATTTTGTTTTACTTCTGTATAGAATTTCCTTTTTGTAAAACTGGGGAAAAATTTTTACCATAGGTAACTTTATGATACAAGAAACCTTTTAATTTTCCTTTCTTGTTGTTGTTATAGATATATGCTAAATATTTATCCACATATTTTATTTTATATAGCAGGGGTGGATACTTATAAGGTAAAAGAGACTGGGAGTCGCTTTCAATTCAAGGATCAGCTGCATGCGGCTCAGAGCCACCTTTTCCACCTTTATCACTCGTATATATAAAGCGTACTATATCTGTTTTTGTGAATTTCAACATCTTATATAATAAAATGTACTTTGATAGTAAAACAACATCCTTAGGAAAATCTTCAGTTATAAAGAAGTAACCAGCAGAAAGAATATTTATTTAAAAGATTTGTAATTTTGATATTGGTCGACCAATATTTAAATTGAAATCTTATTTTAAAAGGAAGTAAAAGTTTTGAGAAAAATATTTATATATTATACAAAATATTTATTTATACAGTTTGGAATGCAAACTTCATCGTCCAGTTTTAGTTTACAAGTAAAGTATTGATTATCTGAATATATATATATATATATCATTGAAGATTATATAAAATATCAAATACAGGATAATGTACTACTATTTGTATAAAAGAATAATTTGATTTGTAAAAGTTTAAAATCAATGAGAAGTACATCATTATCAAAATCATCACATTGCATATCATATAGATTTTTATTTGTTAGATAATCATTATTATTTTTATTATTCGCTCAACTGTAAATTCGGTAGAAAGATGATACTTTAGAACATTTTTATATTTATAGCTTATTTATAGTTTAAGGAATGGAGAAATATTTTAAATTTTCTGATAACTACTTTTTTTTTTTTTTTTTTTTTTTTTTTTGCTGATTGAATTTTGATTTTTTTTTTCTGATTATCTTAGCCGCAGATATAGATATTTTCTCTGAAAGAATTTTTCTTGAAATACAAAATTTTTCTGAAAATAGTATATATTGTAAAAGAAAATGTATTTTAATAGAAGATACTTGTCTTTTTTTAAAATTGTATTTTACTTTAAGAAAGCTTTAGTTATTATTTTACCAAGTTGCAAGAATGTTTTATTTATCAATTTCTTTCTGTTTTATAAAATCTTGCTAAATAATATTGTAATCGTCTCTTCTTTGGAAAAGTAGTTTTAAATCTTTAAAATTACTTATGTAGAGAGAAGATTCACCAAAAAAATCTATTGAAGTTGACTAAAAGAATAAAGACTGAAAAATAAAATAGACTAAAAATATTTAATGATTACATACAAAATATATGCAGTGTTTTTTCTAATTTTAAATCGTAAAGTTATAATTATTATAAAAATAGGAAATAATGTAAGTACAATAGATTAAACTGTAATAAATTCATATAATTTTAGAGAGATATATATTACTGATAAAGCGACTTTATGCGATATCTTATGTAATATTTAAGGAAGATATTATAAAACAATATAGGAAGAACTTGTGCAACTTTCTTCTCAAAAATTAGAATGTTTACATAAATTTATCACACGATAAACCGGCACAAGGCTAATGATATAAAATTAAATTATAGAATAATTTTTGTATGCAAATCTTTCGCTGACCTTGATTGAAGTGTATAAAATAACTCATTAAATTTACATATATAAAATTTATGAAATGTTCTAAATCCGTATATAGAAAACAAATATACGAAAAAAAGACATTTGTAATATTGCTTATTTAAAACAATTCAGTTCTATTGCATTTGAAATTGTAATATTGTTTATAATTATAACTACTGGTATTGATTTATCATTAGCGTAATTATTTTATCAGAATTATATTATTCATTATAAAATTCTTTTCGATTAATCGATAATGTCTAATCAATTTTAAATTCATTACTTAAGTTTGTGACTAATGTAACTATATTAACAAAAATATAGTTTTGACTAACCTAATTATAATAAATTAAATTTAACTACAAGTAATTGATTTTTCGAGTAGAATCCATTGGCAACTATCTTTAAAACACATGCCGCCAGTATCTAAGATATTTTTTTGTATGGCCCTTTGTCTGTTTTGCATGTAATTCTGTTATTGGCAAAGAACAGTTTTGGCTTTCATTTCGACTGCAAGTATATGTGCTAAAGTGGTTGGCGTAGTGCAATTTGACAAAAAGCCAAAAAGAGGAACTTGACGGCTTTTTCATTGATTCCGCCGTGAAGCCGCCATGTTCTTTTGACAGAGTACAGCAACTGTCAGCAAATAGATAAATTTTCAAGAACACATTTCGGAAAATATTCATATTGGAAAATCTCATTTTACAAAATCCGTTACCATATCGTGTATTTTATCTTTTGAATAAAATAGGGAACCGTCAGTATGATAAAGTTAAAAATTCAGAAATAATAATTATTGTTACAGGCATGTAACTATTTCAAAATACTCTGATAAATGCTCTTTAACTAAGCAGCTCTTAATAATGTTGTATTAATATTCTTCATGGTGTTCTCTCAAAATCTTTTAAATAGCATGTTGTAAAAAAGTTAAAATGCTTCCGTTTCACTCTCAGGAAAAAGCATAAATTTGTTCAAGTAATATTGAAACATTGTAAAAGATATGTCCTGATTTAAACGTATCATAAAAGTTTATAAATTGCTTTAAAAATTTAAATAATAAAAGTTTGTAAATTACTTAGTAAACCCAAGCGCATGTATTCAAAGCGTAATGCAGTAGAAATATTTCTATTCAAATTCTTTATCTATTTTTTATCGTTATTATGTTTTTAATTTTATCTTTATTATAATTAATATTTATTATATTTGAGCCTTTCTAATCAGTAAAAAATTGTCAGTAATATTTTCATTTATAAATTTCAAAAAGTTATATATATATATATATATATATATATAACTCTTAATATGTATGTATATAACACATCGATCAATAACTCGAGTCTAAAATTAGAAACAACGTTTTTTACCAAGGTGTTTTATTCATCAACATAACACCTTTTGTTAATCACCTTTTAGGGTGATACAATCGTTCAACGCTTTTCCAAATCTTTTTTTTTTTTCGCGAAATCTTTTTTGTTGCGAGTAAATAGCGATAAACTTTCTGAATCATCGATTTTTTGTTCCCATCAGAAGCAATCGCGGCACCCACTTCGGAAAAAACCTTTTTCACTTCACTTCAAAAAACCTTTTTCCTGATCCGATCGACTTAAAATTTTGACACGTTTCAAGCAAAGGTTAGTACTCTAGAAAGACCTGGTTACTGGTTTACTACGAGCGCCATCTCTGGGTTAGTCTCGGGAGTTATTGATCGATGTGTTATATATATACATATATATATATATATATATAAAGAGAGAGAGAGAGAGAGAGATTTTGTCCCTTAATAGAAGTGTCGCTCATAAGTAAACATATTCTAATGTGAACATATTCGAATTTCATTAAAAATCTGTAACCAATATTTCTTTCGAAAACATTTTGAACGAATTTTCTAGAGAATCTTAAGATACATTATGAATATGTAGAAATATCTTTGAAATTCTTGATATATTAAGTTACAAACTTGTCTTTTGATAAGCATGTTTCTGTTTCCTTTCTCTATACTTTTATAGGATATATATAATTTTCTGAAAGATTAAGAGAAAATGTTTAATTTACATAAATATATCAAGAGTAATTTTTAGTCTTTATGTATTTGTACCCTAATGTCCCTTTTGCGTTGAATTGAAAACTTGGATTCTTAAATGATATTGCTTTGACTAAATGGTAATATTATTTGTAAATGCGAATTTCAGAACTTGTCGAGATTCTGTTTGAAGGAACTTTTCTTTTCGAAATTTCAAACTCATAATAAGTTCTAATCAAATGCAATGTATTAAAAGAACGAATGCTTATTAGAAATTGGTTCGAACTCAAAGGTTTGTGATAAATGTAGAGTCAACGGCAAAGAAGTTCTTCAATAATATATGAGCGTTTCGCAACGACCCTAAACAAGTTTACATTTGAATTAAAAAATCGGCCTTTCGTGCCAATTGCTAAGTTTTGTAATTGTAGCTCTACCAACATTTTTACAAATAAGAGAAGACATATAATATTTGAAACATTCATCATCATTTTCTAAGAGCAAGAGTGATAAGAAGCTTTTAATGGTCTTAACAATAACTTAAAAAGCTCGAAAATACTTAATTAATGGAAGAACTTATTATATATATTTCATTGTTAGTTTTCTATTATTCTAGTGATTCTAATCACAGTCAAATAATCCAAGAATTATAGCCTGAAACAAGATGAAATTCTTAGGCATAGTTCATTTTTCAATGAAATAATTCGTACTGTGAAAGGATAATTATGGTAATGGGTGTAATTTTTATTATTTATGTAATTATTTTTGTGTTAATGTACAAGACTGTAGATAAAGCACGTTTTGTAAATTACTGCGTTACTAAAATAAATTTAAGAATACTTATATGATTACAAAGATTTGGTAACTTTTAAAAGAATTATTAATTGCATATAAAGATTGTTCTGATTGAAATTGTACTTTTTTTTTATCTGTCTGTATATTCTATCTTTGCTTCCATTTATTGATTGTATTTTCTCACTAAATTTTGTACCATTGCCTTTGTTAGGAAGATTTACAATAGGAAAAGCGTTCCTCAAAAAAAACTGTATAATACATATTGTGAAAGATCTAAGGTAGAAAATGATCTTTCAGTTAAATGTACCTTTCTATAATGTAAATATAATAGAAATCTTTCACTAATTATTCAACTTTTTTGACAAATCTTGTAAACGATTTTTATTTGTCATATCTTACAGAAATACTCATTATTCTGCAATTGAGTATTGTCAATGTATGTATAAAAATCGCTTATTCTACCGATACTATTTATTAATTATATGATTTATTGTTCATTTTTGTAAAAAAAAAAAAAACAAATAGGCATTACTTTATTTGAATACTTTACCAATAATATTTGTGTAGCATTTCTTGTCCTAGTTTCAGCAATATTCGAAAATATTTCGTAAATTCTTACTTCCTTTCTTTGCATTTTGTGTTATTCTTTGATTGCATGCTTGTGAATGGAAAAAAGAAACTTACGTATTTAAAATTAATAATGTTAAGTTTATAAATTCAGTAACTGAATCACACAAAGCCATCTTATTGTAAGATGCATATTCAATTCAAATTCTATGATTATTAATTGAATCAAAACAGTCAGTTAATGAACGGTTTTTAGAATGTAATTTATCTATAAGAGTGTTTTATTCCGTTATTGAAAGTACCTAGTAAGTTCTCTCAAACTCAACCACTCGTTGATTTAACTAAAATTCTCAGTTGTAAAGTAAAAAAATTAATATTGAGATACAATTGTCAACACTTCAGTGTTTAAAATTCACAATTTTGAGATACAATTTTGTTCAGTGTTTCAGTGTTTTAAACAAAATCTTTGAAAACTTTTTGACATTGCTTTGAATACATTTATCAAAACAGAAAAAGAAGAAAAAATTATATATATATTTTTCGCATAAATGTTTTGTGAAAGCAAGTTCCTTTGCTCTGCTTTACAGTAAAATAGCTTTAATTATTATTTTTAAATTTATCAATATTATTACTTTCATTTAAAGCAAATCTTCTATATTAAGGGGTAAAGCATATTATAAAATTTAACCTGCATCCTTTCCAAACAAAATAATATATTATTTTTAAAATAATGTGCAAGAAATCGAATTAGTGAATGAAAATTATGCTTTAATAAATTTATGAAAAGTTTACCTATCGCTAATTATTTATATTTATAACAAATATTTCCTCATATCCAACCAATTTTATTTAACTATGCCAATATTAAAGACAATTATAAAAAAGGGGGTTTTTTTTACTTATATTGATTGAAATAAGAATTAAGAAATTTATATATTCTTTTTCCAAACTAATAACTGTTGAATCTTTGAATAATTTGTCTAAATACTTGTATATGAAAAAAGTGCACTTAACGTCACAATATTAGAAAAGTAGAGTAAAAATTTATAGGGTTACATGTGCAAAACTTAACGAAAAAATATTCTTTAGATTCTTCAAAATTCAATTTATCATAATTATGAAATTAAAATCTTCAATCTGTTACACACTATTGCATTTTATGATATTTATTCATGAGAAATAATTTAATTGAATTGAGCACTTTTCATTCAAGAAATTTCAACTTCTGAACCGCTGATTTATTTATGTTCAAATTATGCCGGTGAATACTACAACAGCGTAACCAAAATATTATAATTTTAATTATACATAATCAGTATTTTTTTTAAATTATTATCTCCAATGCGGGCATGTAATACTTTATTTTAATACTCTCAGGATAAATGCTTTGTGTATTCATAAACAATACTTCCTTAAAACTGCTTTTTTTAAATTTGAACATTCTGTTTTACATTCGATTCCTTTGTTAGTATCAAAATGTTGAAATTTGATATTAGACATTTGCAAAAATTTTCCGAAATGAATCATGTTGAAATTATTAACTGTGGTAGCGATGAATTATAGCAAGAAAATCTATTGAATTTTACATCTTAGTAATTCCAACATGCATTTATTATTTCAAAAAATGTCGCACACATATGAATATTTATCAGCTAGTGCGAATACTTCGAATTATGGATTCATTTTATAGTAGCTTGGGATATTTCCATTTGCCTCATAGTGGAAGTGATTCTCCATCACATAGGTGCGCTTGTTTTAATGATAAGACATTTGTTTAAATAATGAATACGGTCTTTTAATAATTACTTTTATTTGTTTTTACTAGGAATGCGTAAAAAGAAAAGTTAAAACAATAAAAATAAGCAAATGGTTTTTTTTTTTCGAATTTTTTTTTCCATCACATACATTTCTACTTAGTTTGTTGTAGTGTTTCAATCTTTAGTGAGGCTTTTGAAAAGTGAAGAGTTATTAAGCTATTTACATCTTAACTGCAAGAAATGTTTGTCTAATGAACATCATGTTGAAGAATGACAGAATCCATCAGTCAAGAATGAATTATAAATATGAAATTAATAAGGCTTTTAAATTCATAACTGTAATGATTCTTTCCCGTTTCGTGAAATTTTCATGCTATCATTGAATCGAAGCATTTAGTACATCTAAAACAATTTACAAAGCTGACAATGAATAATTTTAAGTATATATTTCTTGCAATCGATGTATTTGGGTTTCTTGAAAATAAGAGGAAAGAAAGTTTCTTTTTAATTCTTAAAATAATACTATTTTTCCATGGAAATACATTTGTAATCCATTAGTGCCAAAATTCGTCATTAGTTCTAAAATCTTACATCAATTTTGTTCAAAGCCCTAAGATTGTGAAGTAAATAATTAATTACTTTTACAAGTAATTTACTATATTTAGTTGTTTACCTTTCTTTCCGGTTATTATACATCGTATTATTTTTAAAATTTATTACATTGCTTGAAATACAAATAATATTTTAGTTTTCAGTAATTTTAAATTATGAATTATTAATTAATTAGTTACAGTACTCAAAACATTTTGCATAATTATCTTATATTAATAATATTTTGAAACTAGAAAAAAAGGAAATTTCTAAGTATTTTTCGTAAGTTTTCCGCATATAATATAATAAAATATAATGTGTGTGTGTGTGTGTGTGTGTGTATTTCTATTATAAATTATATTTTTGTACTTACCATGTATAATTATTTACTTTATAATTATGGTAATAACTTACATATTTTATGATTTTTTATAACTAAGCCTTTTTTGTTATTCTTTTTTAAAATAATTTTAATTAAAAGCTTTGTCAACCAATGGAGACTTTAATTATTTTTAAGAATGTTTATTTATTACAGTGAAAAATATTTTTAAAACTGTTTATAATTATTCTTCTAGGTGTAAAAGTTTTTTATAAAAAATTTTAGAGTTGGTAGAATAAGTAAATTTTTAAGTAAAAAATTTTTATTTCAAGAAATCAATCAATCAATCAAATGTATTTGGTGGTAAAAGCTTTCTTCGTAATAAATATATCGTGACATATTGGAATAAGAGCTAAAATACGTAATTTGTGTGTCGCTTATGAGGTAAAAATTTTAACGCATTTTCAGTTAAAATTATTTAATAATGTGCATATATAAATATAGTTATTTTTAATGGTTACGGTAATTTACTTAGGTTTAAATGAATTTGTTTCCTTTATTTACTTTTTTTTTGGGGTCAAACTATTCTTTTTACTCAGGATTTCTACTTGTTTTGGTTTTATATCATTTTGATGCATGGTAATTCTCTGAAGTGTAATGGGTTGGATCCTTCATACTAGTATAAATACACTTTTCTGAGTCCCAATTTTGAGACAGCTTAGCATTACTTTATCTCCATTTTTTAATTTGATTTCATTATTCGTTTCTCTTGAGATGAGATTTGTAGGTCTAAGCTAGGCTTTTATACATTGCACTTCGATGTAATTCTTAATTCTTAATACTTTAATTTTTAACTATTTACATTTTTACATATATATATATATATATATATATATATATATATATATATATATATATATATATATA
Source organism: Nephila pilipes (assembly GCA_019974015.1). Classification (NCBI taxonomy): domain Eukaryota; kingdom Metazoa; phylum Arthropoda; class Arachnida; order Araneae; family Nephilidae; genus Nephila; species Nephila pilipes. The sequence continues at coordinate 61,955 of BMAW01085820.1, forward strand.
TATATATATAAAATTTAATATGTTTATCTTGAATATAGGTTTATTACACTTTCAACTATTTAATGACTGTACATTATAACTTTGCATACCATAAATTATAAATAAATTAAATTTAACTTTAATGTTTAATATTTTAATTTTTTTGAATGTGTCTTAAAACTATCTTAAATTTAATAATTTTAATATTTATCTATTTTAATTTGAGTTTTTATTGGATATGATTTATTATTTAGATACGCACGCACGCACACACACACACACACATATATATATACAGGGGTTGGACAAAAATATGGAAACACCTTTTAAAAAACACGTTTCTTTGCTTAATATGGTGTAGGAAACCCGTTGGCATCCAAAACAGCTTGCAGTCTTCTCGGAATGGATAAATAAAGTTCCTGTATGTGTGCCAAGGGAATATTATACCATTCTTCCTGCAAAACGGTGGCAAGTTCAGATAACGATGTTGGCGGTGGATAACGAGAACGCACTTTCCGTTCCAATGTAGACCACAAAGGTTCGATAATATTCAGGTCTGGTGACTGTGGTGGCCAGGGGAGATGGGACAAATCCTCCTCGTGCTCAGAAAACCAGTCCTGGACAATGTGAGCTGTGTGAACAGGGGCTTTGTCGTCTTGGAAGACACCATCACCATCGGGGAACAAAGTTTGTACCACGGGATGAACTTGATCTGCCAAAATGTTCACATAAGTCTTGGCAGTCATGTGCCCTGACACAGTTATCATGGGGCCAGCAGAGAACCACGATATGGCTGCCCAAACCATAACAGAACCCCCGCCATGTTTCACTCTTGGCAACAAGCAGTCTGTATTATAGGCTTGAGATGGCGTTCTCCAGACGTAAACTCGGCCAGAAGTGGGAAACAATGTGAAAGAAGACTCGTCAGACCATATTACACGCTTCCACTGCCCTATAGTCCAGGCTTTATGACTTAAACACCACCTTTTCCTGTTACGGGCATTAGCATCACTGATGAGTGGCTTCTCAATTGCAGCACGGCCAGAAATTCCCTGTTTATGAAGCTCCCTTCTAATTGTTTTGGTACTCACAGGGTTCTGTAACACAACATTCATTTCAGCAGTAACTTTTGCAGCTGTGGTCTTCTTATTTTTCGTCACAATTGCCCTTAATGATCGTCTGTCACGATCACTCAGCACACACTTTCGTCCGCGCTGTGATTTAGCAGATGATGTTTTTCCGCTTTTCAAATATGCGGAATAAATCTTCGATACAGTACCTCTTGAAACACTAAACACCTCGACTACCTTGCTTACGGAAACACCTACCATACGTGCTCCAACAATTTGCCCACGTTCGAAGTCTGTTAACTCTGACATAATGCAATGACAACCTCACATAACAGTACTCCGACAACAACTGAGCTGTTTAGCACATTTACGAAGTTGTATAGGTGGCGTTAGTAGTCAAAAACGCCAGCGCCACCTACATATTTCATTAAAATCAATCTTTCTTTTCAAACATGCATTTTACAAGGTGTTTCCATATTTTTGTCCACCCCCTGTATATATATATATATATATATAAACTTTTCTACTCAAGACATTTCTTTTAACAATTGTTTGTGAACAATTTACTTAGTTTTGTTAGGACTCTATGTGTAAGTGTTTTCTGGAACAAGTTTTAATTTTCTAAAATGCTCATGTATTTCGCTGCTTTTTAGTTATCACGAGCATTCTGAAGCTCTTTGTGAATATTTTTGCAATAAATTGTGTTCCTTATATTTTTTGAAAATAACTTAAAATATAAATGCTAGCTGCGTAAACAACAAATTTTTATTGTTATTGTTTTTTACTTTCACAATCTGCAGTTTATATTTATAAATTCAAATTTTTCCAATGTTTCTTAGTGGGTTTTAATATATTGGCATTTATGAAAGAAAATTAAACATTTGTCTTAAGATATACAGTATTTCATCCATACTAGGTGCTGAAATAAAATTTAAAAGAATAATGGGATACATTTTCACTTCAAACTTTCAAATTATATTTGCATTTTGTGCATAATTGCTAAGAACTCTTCTGAAGTAAATATGACAATTTAATTGCTGAATATCTAAAAATAGCTTTTAATAAACATTTTAGAGACAGTTAACATTCTTTTTTTCCTATTTTGATAGAATCTGGAAAAAGACGTGTGTATCATTTAATATATCTCCATTTCAAAAAATGGTGGGAATACAAACCTCTTTAACATTAATTATCTTTTTCTGTGATTTTTATAATTGATTGATGTCTTTAGTGATATAAGAATTTTGCTGTCGTGCATGTAACTATTTGTCAGAATTTCTTAAGTTGCCTAATTTTTAATCCATAATGCATTTTAAAAAAGGTACTGAAACATTTCAATATTATTCTATCGTTCTTTCGTAATATGCTCCTCCTAAATGAATAAATTTAATTTTCGATATAAACATGCAGATAAGCTCTTAATTTCCGTGCATGGCAAAGAGAAATGTTTACCTGAATATTTCCTATACAATAAGTTAAGACGGCAACTAATGAGAAGTTCTAGAATTCTCTAAGTTCTACCTTAAAATACATCTCTGTGCACTGTATATATTTAAATGCAAGTAACGGAACTCCATGCGGGAGATCGAAATTCAATTTAGATCCTTTCAGTAAGGACACTTTCCTTAAATCTCATTTTGTACTAACTGCGAGAGCGCCATTTCACTCTGGCAATATATTCTGTTCGGTAAATTTGCCCCCACTGCACACTGCTTTCACACAGATAAGCTGGTTTGTTCCACTTATTCTGCTTCACTGTTCATCGCATGTGTATCTGTCGAGCCCAAGGTTTATTTCAAATAATCTTTTCGGTTTTAGAGATGAATCCTCACATTAAAGATACAACAGAATAATGTCAGGGGACTCAAATGCAAAAAAAACTCAAAAGACGAAGAAATGAAGTATTTTTTGTATTTTATTTTATCACTCAGGGGTTGTTTTTTTTTTCAATTTAAATAGAAAATTTCTTAAAGCTAACAAATAAGTTTGAAACTGTTGCTTTTAGAAGCTTGATAGTATAAAATAGAAAGTACGAAAATTTGAAGATTTTTTTACTGTTTTAAGGTATTAAATTAAAATTTATGAATATTTTAAAGACAAAAATTCCCATTATAATATGTAATAAATTAAATTAAATTAGTTTTCTAATGAAAGTAATGTAACTTCCTCATATGTCCAATTAGTTTCACAAATTTTCACGATTACTATATATATATATCGATCGGTGTTCAGTATCAGTAGATTTTGTGATTATTGTTTAAGCTTTAATTTATAAGTCACATAAAGCTTAGGTCTTTGGTGCCGTTCTAAATAACTTTCTTTTCATTAATGGAAAACTTTTTTTTGAATAAAATATATCAAAATGCATACACACTCAATATTTATTATGTTGATTATTAGGTTATTTTGCTCCATGATTAATTTAAATATATACGAATATATAAGACTATATAAATATAATATTATATGGAGCATAATATACGAATATTGATATATAATTACGAGTTTTGATGAAACGAAAGTAGCTTATTTAGTTAAAGAAACCTAATTTTTGTTATTAGTTAACAGAAATTATTGAAGTAAGTGCTAATACTTCCTGTACTTTATCCTTAATAAATAAAAATAATTTTCTAGGTAATTTTGATTAATAATTGTTAGAAACGAAAAATTTAATAAGGCATTTTTTATGCTACTTATTTAATTTGTAACAAATTAATGTAGCAGATAATATTCTGATCCATTATTAAAAAATCTTATAATTTTTAAATAGATATATATTTTAAAAAATTGATTGTAAGACTCTAAATAAATTTTTCTGAAAACTTTTGATGTAATGAAGTTTATATCAATGCTTCATTCATAATTTAGTAAACTGTAGCATATGAACTTATCTCATTAAATTTGGTATTTTAATTAGAAGAATCTTAACTCATTATAACTCCTTAATTCTCATGCATTAAATTACGACTAATGTTTATCAGTCAATTAATTGGCATATTTTCGTTGTAGAAATTAATTACAGTATTAGCCCGAATGTAACGCGACACCTAAATTTTCTTATAGTAAAAAAATGATTAAAATTTAATGCGATCCATTCATTTTTACATAAAAGAAATCATAGAAAATATAAATTTGTTTGTAAAGACAAAATAGTTGTAACATTCCAATGCCTATACCTCGAATTTAGCGCGAATCAGTAATTTAAGGGGAAATGATTGGTCAAAAATAATCATTTTATATTCGGGTTAATATGGTAGTATCATTGACTTGATTCTTAATATAATAACTAAAACCAAGCCATTTTTTGGAAAATAAAAAGATATATAATCGAAAGTCTTAAGATTTCATATAATCCTTTCCTCAAAAAATAATTAGAAAACAAATAAAAAACATAAATTATTTTTTGTACTTTCTGTGAGCCTATCTTGTGCGAAATAACATATTATTCTATACTTGGAATTTTTTCTTTAGTTAAAGAATAAAAAATTATTTAGTTGTAATAAATAACTATCATCTTAAATTTAATAATAACTTTGATAAACTCTTGAAATATATAGAATTGAAATATATATCATTAGAGTATGATAACTATGCTATCTTTTATTTCAATTATTAACAGAATATCTTAACAGTAGTAAAATTCTTTTTTAAACATTATTTACAATAGTTTCTTGTGATAAATAATACTATCAAATGTAAAAAATATGCTTAAACACTTTCTTTGTTGGATTTCAATGTTTCTTTTTTTAAATACCTGTTTCTATTCAGAAACAACGATTTATTCGTCATATTCATAAAATCATGCAAAATAAAATATACTACTTTATAATTTGGGTTTCGGTTGAAGAATATTGAGATTCACATCAATTTCAATTCTTTTATCACTGAAGTACAACTATTGTTAAAACTGTTTCCCTACATATGTCATCCATTATATAATTCTATTCATCCGAAATGTTGTCTTAAAAGATAATAACAATTAAATGATAGGTATTATCTATATTTTTTAAAATTATTTTAAGCTAGTGCATTATTGCACTTGAGAAGATATCTGTTTTGCTCTCAATATACATTTCTTTTCCAAAGAATTGATTTGAATGCATACAGTAATTCATGAATCCTTAAAATCTCACTGAGATAAAGAGGACATGCAATCCTCCAATTTAAATTTATGATTGAAAAGAATAAAAATTATGATTATTATTGTGAAACTCCTACTAACAGTCGTGAAATGTCTGCTTATTCATTTTGCTTAGAAACCACAACTTTGTTGTACCGATCAATACAGTCGCGTGCATATACTGTGTCTCCGAACTCTCGCGAGCTGGATTTTTCGCAACACCTACTTAAAAGCTTATTCACACACTGGAGGCAAGCATTATTCCTACGGAAAAATTGTTGCAAACGCGAAATTGGGGGGGGCGGCATAATCGAAATCCTTTTAAATGCCAAACAAAATGTTAGAAGAGAGAAAACCAGTGAATGAAGAACTTGTCAAGTCATATACCTGATTTTGAAAAGTATTAGTGTTTAGTTACACATAAATATCAAATTTTAATTATTAATAAGTATCAATATACATAGGACCAAAATAAAACAAGTGGCAACTAAATCACTTAAGTATGTTCATTAGACAATAAGTAAATTTGATATCCTGCATAACAAAATATTGTTTAGTGAAAGATTTATTTTGAAAAATGTGGTTTACGAGTATTTTCCTTATTCAAAAATTCTAAATTAACATAGACAAAATAAAAATTAATTTGCAGGTATTATTTAAGACAGAAGATTTTTAAAGACTTTTTTTCTTAATTGTGCAAAGAATGAATTGATACAAGAAAATATAATTCTTCCCGAGGGAAAATTATGAGAATATGTGTTTGTGGGCGGGGAACGTAAAGAAATATTATATTTGATTCCAAAGGGATTTGATTTAGCCTGATACGTTTTCTCTTCTGAAATATTCAATTAATTTACAAGAAAAGTTTTTTAAAAATTGCATTAAACATAAATTTTGAATTAAGTTTGCTTCCGTTCTTCAGGACTTATTTCGCAAATAAATAAAAATACTCAAATATATTTTTTACGATACTGAATTTTGAATCATCGGAATTTGTGATCTTATAAATTATTATGTGGAATTTACTCCAAATTTTTAAAAAATCACTCCACACTTTATTTCTAATACATAAGATCTATATCGCTGAAATTTTTGTAGAGGTTTTTCTTTTTTCAATCGAATGAAACTGTCCCCTTGCTCTTGAATCTAAAACAAAAGATTTATAAGGCTTATTTTTATTAAAATGTATTTATTTATTTAGTTAGTTTGTAGCATCTCGTAATTACTTTCTATTATTAACTATTTAAATATCACTTATCTACTGTCCAATGAATGGAAAATAACTCAGTGATGTTAACCAATCACCACAATTTTATTCAGATCTAGGAATAATCTAAGTTAAATCCCTAATTTAATAAGTCAGTAAAGTCCTATACACATCTGATTCGGAAGTTTAATATTATAAAGATTACTTATCTTACCAAACCAATAGGGTTTCAGTTCTTTGTGGATAAAGAAATGAGGGTCCAGTTCACTGATCTCAAGTATTTCGTTCCCGGCTGTGGCCTGATCATTCCTTACACTTGTCAATACATTCACTAAGCCTTCGTTTTTCGCTTCCTCTAACTCTATCATCTGCTAACTAGCTTTGTATTAAATTCTCTATTGATTTTGAATGGAATTTATCAAATCTATTTACTACACTTCGACAGTTCTAATCTAATCTACAAAAGTCACGTTTCATCCATTGGGAGAATCTTTCAAATTCAAACATCACCACTTAAGAGCCACGCGGTACGTATAGCACATTTTTGTACGCATAGCGTATTTTTAAATCGAAATTGTACAAAATTTATACTATTAGAAAATGTTTTACCCAAGAGTTTTTCCCCACGTGCTTTGAGCCACCTATAATTTATCTAGTTTCGTTATAAATCTCATAGTTGTCCGTTTTTATAATATATTATTTTCTTATTTTAGCTTATTAATAAATTAGGGAGTAATTTATTATATTTCATATTTATTATAGAGGAGGAAACGTCGCATAAAAAATTTTCTCATCTTGATCTTACTTAAATTTTTCTGCTATTATTCATTTTTAACGAGTGGTGTTATGAATTTTATTCACAACACTTTTGTATTTTATATACGGTATATAGTATGTGTACTTGATTATTAATACATCTAAAAATACACTTCTGCAATAATTATTATTTCTAACTTAATAGGTTATAGTTAACAAACATTCTGATCCAACATTCGAAACGTGGAAAACTTTTATAATACTCCATTTTAGGACGAAATCTATTGATGGAAAAGCGTGGAAGTTAATTATCAAGAAGTAACATCTCACATCTGATCTCGATGTCTGACCACACTTCAAAATCATGAAGTGCAGTCACGAATACAAGTAGCTCTGTAGCGAAACTCTACAGCAGATTCGTGATCCGCTAATTCTTATAAAATTTATAGAAATATCTGTCATGATATGTGATCAAGTATGAGGAAAAAAATTAATTAATTTTTTTCAAAGGCTGGTATATTTTGTGTATGTGAAATGTTACGTAAATTTTGTTATATATTAAACATATTTACACATTATTATCATTTAGGAAAAGTAAAAGAAGTGCTCTCACCAATAACTCATTTTTTCATCATAATTAAATTAATTTTTATTGAATCTTTTATTTTAAAATTATCTTCTAACATGAAAAAGTACATTCTTTGACATTTAATCTCCCTAATATTTTGTAATTACATATTTATACATTTTAAAGAGACCTCTTTATTTATATAGTTATATGTATATGTATATATATATATATATATATATATATATATATATATATATATATATACACGTGTGTGTGTGGTGTGTGTGAGTGTGTGTATACATATATATAAAACTATTCCTTATTTCACAATCTAATGCACTAGTTTTTCGATGTTTTATTGGATTATTTAGAAAGAAATATTTTGATTTTAAGTTAATATAGTTCGAGTGCTTCTAATGACAAAATAAGAATAAAGAATTTATATTCTAATGGAATATACATTTATATCCTGATAAATTAATGTATTAGTTTCAGTAATAACGTAAAAAAGTAGAAGTAAATGCATTTTTAACATTTTAAAAATTTATAAAGGTAAATCATCGTTCGATTTTCTTACATATTTCATATTGAATACATCAGCCCAGCTTTACTACCGTTCTTATGCAATTAGAACTCGTATGGTGAAACTAATTTTTAAATTGAATGATGACTTGCTTTTTTTACATTTATGAATTAAACTCAGTGGTATTATCTAAACATCTGATGAAATAGCTATTGTATTAAAATTTATTTCAATTTAGAGCAATTTTTTTTTATAATCAAGGAACAAATTTATTTATTTGATTGATTGATTCTACTGTAATTTATTCATATAAGTTAGAGAATCGAATGTTTTCCCTTTTTTAATGTTTCCCTTAATATAATTTTCATAACTAATGAAATTCAATTGGAAAAATAGACTTTTTCTTCAAATGTCTTTGTAAAGAACATAGTTACAGACATTATAAAAACAATAATATTTTAATAAAAGACAATAAAGTTTTAATAATTAGCTTATTATTAGTATTTACAATACTCAAAGAATTTATGGAAAATGTGGCTAAAAAAATATGGTAATTCAAACAATTTTCAAAAATATAGACGAATATTCGTCAAAAATTTCAAAATCATTTGTTTCGTTATGTGCATTAAATATAGTTTCATTTAACTCAAATATTACCATGAATCATGATATAACCGGACTTTATCAACTACGGAACCTGTTTTTGTGTAATATACACGTATACAAATTTCCAACGTTCAAAATAAAACAAATAATTCCACATCGGCTGATTTTAGTTTCAAACGTTTGTAACGAATATTTTTTTTATCATTTCCACTTCCCATTCAAAACTTTTAAAATAAAAGTAGAAAAATAAATCATCACACGCTATTTTTCTCAATTTCATGACCTTTAAAAGTCGAGATTCTATGAAGACGTGCATGAGACTCTCAATAACCCCTAGCTTTATCTGATACACAATTAGAACTTCTTAAATGTTAGGAAAAAATATTGACAGAGATCAAATTTAATATATTTGAAAAACAAAATCCTTTCAGAATCCGTAAATCGACTGTTTTAAAAGGAATGTTATGTGCCGTAAGCCAATGGAATTTAGGATAAAATAAGAGCTTTTAAAAAATCGTCACGGATGTAAATGCATTTCAAAAATAATATCGTTTATTTATTGTTTTTTCTTCTTGCGTTCCTTTCAATTTTTAGTGGCCACGTTTTTTCTTTTCAAGTGAATAAAACTATTATTTGAATGTCTGTGTTTTCGTTATTATTCTTGATTTAACTGATTAGAATATTTCTCAGATTAATACTTTTCATCTTAATACTCAGCACAACATCAACAATTATTTTAAATATGAAGTTTGAAGTATTTTATATGTGAAAGTTGTTGAATAAAAAATGCTTTTAAATTACTCAAAAGTTGATCTACAAAAAGAATACTTTCCATGTGTAACATGTATTTTGATTTCTAAAATATGAATACTTTGAATATTAAATTAAGTAAAATAATTATTTTGAATTTTTAAACAATAATTTTTAAATAAAACTTATTAAATTACAATTTTTATAAGAATTTAATAAAATGGAACTTTTAATTCATTTACATTAGTATTGTAATTATAAATATATATATTTGTTCTGAGAGTTACAGAGATTTTTTGCAATTTAAATTAATTTTACAGTTATTAAAAGGATGGGATAATTTCAATTAAAATCAAGAAACAACGTAAACTTAGTAATGATGTTAAAATTTTGACAAAAGGAATAATTTACATGGTTAGATAAATGAGTAATATGTTATAAAAAAATTTTTAATCTTTTGGAAAGAAAATATTCTATTTTGATTGTGATAGCATAATTTATATGCGGAAAAATGTAATAAAAATTCGTTATCCTTGAATCTTCGATTTTATATTTTTACCATAAAATATTTTTCTTATACGAGTTTGTTTACAAATGCTAAGGTTTTATGAAACATTTTATAAATATTCGATGAGTTCAATTTTTATATAATATTCAAAAATTATAGTTAATAGTTAGTTAAATACTGAAAGAAATGCTTTATGTGATTAATATCGTATGAAAATCAAATACATTTATGTATTTTATTGCATTTCTTTAATCTTACTTCGAAGAATTAATAGTTAAAAATTAATATACCATATTTCAAAGCTGTACGTACATTAATATGTATTTCTGAATTTAATTTAGTTACAAAAAACCCTGTGTATTTTAACTATTTAATAACAAATTTTTTTCTGATGGTTAACTTAAACCACATTTTTTATTAACTAAAATTTTATTAAGATGAAACTTTAAAAAATAGATATATTAAATAAATTGTGTTAAGAATTTTTGAATATACAAAATAACAAAGAGAAATTAAAATTGTGAAATGCAAAAATGCAATTATTCCTGTATAAGAAATTTTTAAAGGAGAATAAAAATTCACGGCTAACAATAACTTTTTAATGTTTAATTAAGTTATAAAAGACTTTACTTCAATTTATATAAATAATAATTTCTCATTTGTCAAATGTTTCTAGTGCGAAAGTGACTTAAAAAATATTGTAAAGAAATTAAATGCTGTATTACAGATTAATTGTTTTATTTTCATAGCTCATCTTCAATTGAGGTGAAATATTTAAAATAAATTTTAAAATTAAAAAAGACAAAAATAAGTAATATATCCACAAGTCATAAATATTAAATGCATGTAACAATGAATAAAAACAAGTATTTTTGTATGTTAAAAAGAGCAAAACTTCATTACAGATTTGAAAGTCTTATTTGTGTAATGGTCCGAACACTTATAATTTCAAGATTAGTAATTTACGATCTTCATAGTAATAAATGCTTACTACAATTTTTCATTCTACGATTTTCATATGTTTCACATATAACTGAAATTATTTTACAATGCTTAATCAGTAAAATTATTTTACAATGCTAAATCATACAGCATCTTTTTTCTTTTATTTAAAGAATATTCATTTCTTATTGCTGCAATTAAATGAATATTGTTAAATTCATTCATAGCTGAGAGTAAACTGTTGCAGTCATTAATACCTTTAATTTATAATAACATTTTTACTATGCCGCTTTTCGTTCAAGTGAGAAAAATCATTCATAATTTCAAATATTGCTATAGCAGAAAAATAAAATAATAAATGTGTTATATCTATTTTTGTGTTCTATGTTATAATGATTTACTCCAAAAGAAGGTCTAACTCGTCCAAAGAACAGTAAATGAATATTTCATTCTGAAATGTACTGAGCAAAGTAATGCTTTTATGCGTGGAATAGTTAGCCAAGGGTTAGCTCTCAATATTTTTTTTTATTTCAGTTTTGGACTCAATGAATTCTGTAGCAAAATAATTCTCAGTGTGATTCAATATTTTTAAGAAACCATTTATTATTATTATTATTAAATTTTCGGAAATGAATATGGCACAATAATTCAAATTTTGTTTGTATTACATTTTTGTGGTAATCTGTAACATCTTAAGGGATATTTGAAAAAAAAATCCCTTAAAAGTTTTTAAATAAGCTTAATTTTTTTTAGGAATTCCTCAAAATTTCTTGACTTATTTTCTTTGGTTTCTTATATATTTTTATCGTTATTATTTTTAGTTAAATGTATACGAATACGAATCAAAAAATTTCTCAATAGCTTCACACGATTTATATACCATTCCTCCCTCGTCTATTTCAAAAATCTACCTTCATTTTTTTTTTCATTCTAAACTATTCTTCATACGGCAGATAGTTTTAAATCAATTCCGTCGTCTGCGCGAAACGAATAAAATAATAATAAAAAAGAATAAATCAAATATTTAGACTACAATGGAAGTCACCAGCCGAAAGAGGGCGCGTTTATCGATTACGATGACGTTTTTTAAATCGTTTGTTAACGGCTGCGTCGATAAATGCATTGGTTGCAGCGGTTGATGAAAGTGAGAAAAACGACACTATAAAAAAGAAAAGACAAGTAAAAATGAATTGTTATTGCTATCGGGATTAACAGTCAAGTTTAATGTTCCAAGGCTATGGCAGAAAATTCGAAAATAATATCCTTCTGTAACAGATGCGTTCTCAATGCAACGTGAAGTACATAGCTCTAGCATATATATAAATTTTTATGCGATTCTATTGAAATCCTACCTGAAACTAAATATTTACTATTAATAGCATTAATCAAGTATTCATATCTTTCTAATATTGTGCGGAATTTTTATTTAGAATATATTTCAATTAGAGTCATTATTGTATATGCGTTCTGCAATTAATTTATCATGTTTGCATTGAATGCTGTGCAGTAAAAGCGGAATTTTTGTACTCAGATGAAATATTTTAGAACTCGCTGGAAATAAAGGAATTATTTATTTTAAGAGCTAAATGAAATCAAAAAATTTAATGGTAAAAAAAAATTTTAAAAGATGTATTCATTTATGATGTAAGTCTATTTGCATGAAAACTTTTTTTTTTTAATTATTAACTTGATTTGAGTTTTTAACACATTTTTAAGAAAAAATTCTATTCTATACATTACACTCAAGTCAAATACAATTTAATATTTTTTTTGCAGTTAAAATAACTATTCAAGTCAATAAAACTCGTTGTATTTATTTTTCATAGTGGATATTTCGCTCACATTTAAATCGTAAACTTTATTACACTATCCTCAACTTTTCCATCGAATATAATTTAAAAATTTAGATAATTTTAAATGTTGTGAAACTTCATACCACGCGCTCGAGCTTTGTTTACTATTACATTTATAATTTTATTCTAATATTTAACTGTAACTAACACTTATTTCAACTCCAATGGTAATTCACGAGAATTTTGGGAATAAAAATATTCTTTTAAGAAACAGAACATAGGCACTTTAGATATAAAAATTATGTTCGATTTTCTTCGAAGTTTTCATATTTGACGAGTTCTTTTAAACACACTCTACAGAGAAAGTTTTGTAATAATTACAGTAGATATAGAAAAATCCAAGACCTTGTTTGATCTTTATAGATTTGCTTTCAAGTTAGAACTTTATTTTCTTTAATACATTATGTTTACTGTGTGCTTTAAGATTACGAAGTAAACGCTTTCAAAAAGTAAAGCACATTCATTTAGGTGGTTGAAATAGATTTATGGAGTGTAATCAATGAACAATTGTTTTTACAGTTTATTGTATTTGAAGGAAGTATATTCTATATGGAATTGCTCTTTATGTAACTGTTATATAAATACTGTCTTTTGAAAGTGAAAGTCAGTTGTATCCTATTAATAGTATAGGTCTAAATTTTAATGAGAGCGATTTTGTAAAATTTTAATTTTTAACAATAAAATGACTAAATAAACACTGAAAATACATTTTATTTTGATAATATAATCTGACAGAGAGAAAAGAGCAATACTATATATTAGAAGGAATAGGAAAATTGCCCTTAATAACAGTTTTTAAGGAAATTTTGTTGTAAAAAATGGAATCATTAAGAAATTATGATTTTACGTCCGGAATCAGCACCTTCAAAAACACTTAATGAAAACTTTTATGAAATAAAACAATAATTACCACTGCAAACAACTAAGTTCCAGATAATTAATTTGACTCGAAAAATGTTGGAACATTTCAGAAAGAATTGTTCCCCCCTTTTATTGCTGCACAGTTAATTTCTTAAAATATTTTCCTATGTAAGTATGACTAACGTTTTAGAGAAACAACGAGTAGGAGAAGCTGTTTTCTAACGTAGGAAATTTGCTTTCAGACTGAGCGAATTCTTTTTAGACACAACAACTTTTTTAAATTCTAACAGTAATTTTGTACCATGTAAACAGCTCTTGTTAAATTTGTCTTCTTCAATGCTGTTCGTAGATTCAGAGTTGAGTTATCTGTTAACTGTCGTATTTATTCAAGTAATTCGCATCCCCACTGTACTATAAGCAGAATCCTTATGAAATTCATATATTCGACATGGTAATAAAGATTGTTTTAAAGAGTCTTTTAACTCAAATTTTATTTTAGAGAATTCATTTAATTTTTTATATATTTTCATATTAATTCTTTTTCATTAAAAATAAATTAATCAATGTTGCTCAGCAGTATTATCTAAATTGATAATATGCATTTTATGATCCATCAAATGGTCTTCATTTCAAAATAAAAAGCCTTTTCGTATCATAAAATATTCCAACTATTACTTAGTTAGTTTTGAAAATTATACGTATAGTAAATATATTTGTAAATAAATTATATTCTACAAAATTCGCTATGTGTTGTCTGAAGGAATCATTTAAATAATATTCTCATGTCTTATATTATAAAAAAACGGTAAATTGTTTTGGAAAAAGAAACAAAATTTAGTATATTGAAATACATTTCAATTACATTGGTTGCTAATAGTTATTTAAAATATAACTATGTTTCTAGAGTAATATAAATACTAAAATATTACAATATTTTATAATGTAAGTATTTAAAATATCACCGCTTTATTAACGTTTTTGGATTATTTGTTTCATGTTTTAATTGGTACCGTATCGTCGATAGTATATTCGCTTTAAACTTACGGACCAAAAAAAGATCACATCATTACTAAACATTTGTAAATTCAACGAATACCAGTGTGAAAATCTTCATGTGTGTTTGTGAAGAAGTTAACAAAATATTCTATCGGCAATTTAACATTTTACTTCAATTTCATGAATAGTGTCTACTGATTATTTCTATGTTAACTATACAAATGACTTCGAATGAATATATCTCCAATCACAATTAGTTCCACAATGCATTAATTATTCGTTGAAATACTTGATGTCCCTTGTATATTCAAAATAATGAGTGAAAAATATATATTGTATCGTGTTAAATATTGAGAAAGAGAGAGAGAGTATAAATAGAGTAAATATTATTGTAATGCTCGAATGAAGTATCTCCCCCAATATTGAACATACTAAATATTTTTTGGTGAATGCTTGGAGAGCATTTGTTATAGCATTACGTGTGTGTGTGTGTGTGTGTGTGTGTGTATTACTTTTAGTATATCATCATCAAGCCTTCTTTATTTATGTTGTAATAGATGTAATGTGTTGATGTCACTTTTATTTTACAGACTGATAAAAATTTATGGTATTAATTTTAAAATTATTTTCTTAAGAACAGTAACTAGTATTTTGCATTACTTTTTGATAATTGGATTATATTAAATTGTTCTGCCCTTAATTTTAAAGCAAATTAAATTTATATTGAAAGCTCACCTACTATTTAATTATTTTTTTAATAATTTAACTTAGATATTAATTGTATGTTTCAGAAAATTGTCAATAGTTTACATACAACAAATTACGATAAATATAAAAAATAATTTCCTGTGTTAATCCGCTTAACTTAAAAGACTTTATTGTATTGTATTGCCAAACAATTAAGGTGAAATTCAGAACTCTCATGACAAATTTCATTATCCTGATTTGCAAAGTTTATTTTTCATATTGATTTTAAATCCGGCATTGAATAATATTTTGAATAAAATGTAATGTATTTTAATGAAAGGTATCTTATGCACACATTACATACGTCTGAATGAAGTTAAACTAATATTTAAAACATTCGGTAAGACCTTAATGCAACCAGAATTTTGAAATATTGGCGAAATTTCTAATACTGGATAGTGTAAATTGATATTTTTAATGTTTTTTCTTTTCGGACTTCGATTCATATATAACAAATTTTACTTACACACGTACTGCAGAGGTATTTTCTGATACATTCATTCCAATTGCGTGTTACTCGAGGGTCTCTTCCAATATTTACATCTTTTGAGATATTTCCTTTCTCAATGTAATTTCCCTTTGCTTTAAAATATTACATTCATGACATTTAATTTCATCCTAAATATAATCAGTCTTATTTCTGATTTCTTTCTTATTTATAAATATTGAATTAAAACATACTTGAGCAATTAGAGGGCTACTGGCGACGAACCTCTTAATTTTGCACCTAATTTAGTTTACACTCAGACTGATGGATCACTTTTCTAACTTGTTCGTCACATTACGTTAGGACTTTGATCACGTTACGTCGCTTTTCGTAACATTACGTTAGAAATTTGATCATATTACGTCGCTTTTCGTAACATTACGATGGAAATTTGATCATATTTCGTCGCATTACATCACATTACGTTACGACATTTCGTTAGTTAAATGTATCGAGCAAAAATCCATATTCCGCCTTGCGGCTCGACTAGAAAATTGCTGACCAGTCGCAAACATGACCCTCGCCCACCGTGACCTCCGTTTCTTATTTGTGATACCAAATTTATCATTTTCAATGTATTCCCTCGTATTAACTATTGCGGTATTGTTAGCATTTTTTTAATAATTTTTCAAGTATTAGATGTGAATTAATTTTGTATATTTCTTTTAAATTTTCAATTTTACAGTTATTAAAATTGTATTTGTCATTTTCAAAATAATCTTTCTTCCAATTATAATTCATCATCAGTTGAGTAAAGAATAAGTTTAAGGAATGATATATTTTGTGAAATTTTTTGTGACATAATCTCTACTAAAATATGTTAAGTTCAGCGATATAAATGGATAAATTATTTAATTCCGTTCATTTATATGTATCAGAGTAAAAGCATTAAACATAACTAAACTTTTTCGTATCTGTGATAACTTGAAAAAAGTTCAAGGATTTATTATGTTTTTACAAATGTTTAATTTTATATTTATTCATTTTACATCATAAAATTTATTTCATTATTTTATATTTAAATGATCTTATCGTGATCATTGCGAAAGAATTTTAATTGAAAGCACATAAAAATGTCGCATATACCATAGTTATTATCGTGTTATAGACCAGGACTTCTTAAATTGTGGATAGCGACTCCAATTGGGGTCGTGAAAATATAATTTAGATACATGAATTTAAAGAAACGTCTATCTGAATCTTTAATCAAGCTATCAATTTTTAATTTAATATATAATCTTTTCTGAGCGGCGCAATGATAAAATCGTAATATTAAGTTGAACGCTAAATCATTTTTAAATAATGAAAATATATCACTAATTGCATTATTGATGGGTGTAGCATTGCAATGCTCTAATTACACAAAAATCCATGACGGAATTCTTGTTCGGATATAGAGCTGAATTTTCGAAAGTTTTTGAAATGGCATAAACCTTCGTCTGCCATGAAAAAGACTTTTTCAGCTTTAAGGTTTATCAAATCCAAATATTGCTCAACGCTGAAAAACGTTGAAGATGCTTTATGAGCAGCTGAGTCAATTATTTCACAGAGAAACAAGCACAACCGTCTCATTAAAATGCGATTTTCTTTCATTAACATTTATATACTTGGAACAAATTCCAAAGCTGGTTATCTTAATTTTTTGTGTGTGTGTGTGTGTGTGTGTGTGTTATTACTTCAATTACACATTTTGTACAAAGATTTTTCAAAGATTGATTAAAATTCCTTTTATTATAAAATGTAAACCTGACACAAAAGTATACATGTTAATAAGAAAATTCAAGTGTTTCACTTTAATTTAACCAAAAAAAAAGAAGTTTTATTAAGAATTAAATAAATTAGAATTAAAATTTATTTATTTTTAAATTACTGTAGAAATTAAACAACATAAAAAAATTTTCGTCGATGTTTCAAGTTGGGAGGTAGAGAGTCTATCAAAATTTTTAAGTGTTGGAGAGGGGCGTAAGACCAAAAAGTCTTAAGAATCACTGGCATAGACTGATTTCCAAAAATGAAGGTAATATCAAAAAAATGTGCAAATACGCCACTAAATATAAGTAAATGTTCATACCATTTAATGGTACTCGTAAAAAGCAATGAAGTATTGGCATATTTTAAACTATTTAATGTCGCTGGATGTGCAGGAATTTTTTCATGTTTTATCCTATTAATCTGCACTCAAATTATGCCGAGAAGAAACGTTTTCACACGCTGCCAATCGTCAGTTATCTAATTTCAAATTACTTTAGCAAATATAAACCACGTTGTGAAATTTCGAGGAAGCCATTTTTATTATATGAATACTCCTGGCGAATAGAAAGTGGACAGAATCAGTTCTATATAGCAAAATGATTCTATATAGCAATTAGTCTTTATGTAATTCTAAGACTTTAGATTACTCTAATAAGAACGAAATCAACATTATCATAAATGTATAACTGAAATAGAAATGTATTTGGTAGGTCCACTGTATGTTTGTGGGATCGTATATCTTTAGATAGATGAACTGACCTGCATATCATCCTAAGAGGCGCTATTCATGCTCATTTGTATAAAGACATCAGTCTTGATACGATTGATCGTCCTTACGCAGGAACAGTGGTCGATTCTTTCATCTTACAATACTAAACAGAATTCAGTTGTTAAAAAATTACCTTCGAGAGGATACAATCGTACGTATCTCTATACGATCTCCTCACTTGAACCCAATTGAGAACAATGAGCATTGTTTATGACTCAGCTCTTGAGTCGTATTACAACGCTTAACAAGCCCCTTGCAACTGTTTAAGGTTTTCGAACTGTCTTGATGAAGCAATAAACTTTATTGCTCTCTGAACTAATAATAATAAAAATCATCATTTGGAGCATGGAGCATATATGTCGTGCCTGTGTAGCAACCTATGATCTATGTGTAGTAGCACACCCCATATTGTAGCTAATCACACATAGTGCCAGGCACTATGTTTCTCGAAAAGAGAAACATAGTATCTCAGTGTTGTACTTTGTTCAGAAAATAAGCCTATTTTTTTATTTTAATACAGATTTAAGAAGCGTTATTTAATTAACGTTTTACAAAATTTCATTAAAGTCCAACGAATAGAAATTTCACAATAATAATTTTTCTGATGATTAATTAATTTCTGTAAATCAGTGTATGAGTAATTTAATGTACCTCTCCTTTATTCAAGTACTGTTCAATGCTTGTTCTTATTTTATGCATTCGTATTTGAGTAGTAAAAAATACTCAATAAATACATTGAATGAGCAACTAATTCAAAACAGCGTGAATAATCACATTTGTAATAATTAGAAGAAATTATCTTTTGATAGATGGTGATTATGAAATCAGAAACATACACACTTTATTTCAACGAAAGATTTTCACCGCGCTGATGATAATTTAATTCAAAATAAAAGTTTTCTCCAGAAACGCTTAATTTTTTTACCAATGCTTTTCAACTATTGGACACCTTGTAAACAAAACATTATACTCCTATTTCTCAATTAGGTAATGAATTTTAATGTTGTCCTATTTGCCTTTTAATATAATTTTATACCTGAGAAACATGAGATACAACCTCCAAATTTAATATCTGAGACTATTAAATTTTAGAGAATTAAATTTTACTTATCGTACAATTGAAGTTTTAAAAAGATAAACATGTATTAACAACTAGTTTTACAAGAAGGATACATTTTGGTTAATTACCTTTTCCTTTTTATAAACAATAAGTAGCAAAACGTATAAGTAAGAAAATTGTTTTTCTATAAATAGATTTATTAATGATATTTTGTCTATCTATTGTAATTAATTGTTTAAATTACAGCTTACGAGATAATAGTAGAAAATTAATTGTATTTTTTATTGTTATATTCATTTTAACCTGAATGTGAATTAGACAAACATCCATAAATAAAAATTACTTAGTTATTATTACTAAATACAAATATTTTATTTAAGTTTTAAATACATAGAGATGTCACATAATTAGTTAAAATTATTTTACTGATGAAACTTATTGTTTCTCATCAGTAAGAAAATAAAAAGCTTTATTACGATGTTTTGTGGGGTTTCTTTTTCAAATTTTATTGCAACGATTTAAATAGATTTCAGTTACATATAATTAAGTTCATATACTTCTTCGTATATTCAGAATATTGTATTTAAAATGTTGTGAATTTTTTAAAAAATTTATTACATAAATTATAATAATAATAATAATTATAATCTTTCAATTATGTAATACATAAATTATAATTATTACATAATTGAAAGCAATTATGTGCATGAGATCATACACCATTTACCGGGGAGGGGAATTAAATAATACTCTTGAAGCGTGAAAGTGTTTATAAATGTCAGTTCAAAAATTTTATTTAATAAATAATTTCATTTATTTGAACGTTATATCACGGATAATAACAAAAATGTAATATTAAGGATAGATAAAAAGGGAAATTAAGAATTTTGTTTCGCTCTCTTTTATAAGACACCCATTGTTTTGAATTGAATCCATTGAAATTTACATTGTTTGATAAGAAATTTGCTTGTACAAAATTTTCAGATCCTAGTTGACTGAAGTAATGTTTAAATATTGTGTCAGATATTTGTAAAATACGAGTGCTTCAAAAAATTAAGGTATACTTTTTAACGAAGAATACTGTTTTAGCACGAATTGCGAAGAAAAATGATTTTCCTCTGAATGTTACATAAATTTTTTATATCATAACATAATATAAATACCCAATTTCAGTTTGCGTTGATAATGCATCACAAATGCATCAAATGTGTATAGAATCAGATTTTTTTTTATTATTATTATTTAAATCTCCTTAGAAAATAGGAGAAATTATCAATATCTTATATGAGATATAATTACTCTATAAAATAATGATAAAATGCTTTGATCAAGTGATTCTAAAAATAATGAATGAATATTAATTAGAAATCAAATTTATTCAGATAGTGCTACTAATAGAAAAAAGACTTCCTTATTTATCGAATTTTAAACCACAATGTGAAACGAATGAATAATGAATTTTTAAGGAACAAAAGCAAATTTTTTAGAATATTTTGTCCAGAATTCAACATTTACAGTAAATTTAAATATATTTTTCTTTAAAATTTAATATTATTTTGAACTCTATAAAGTAGTATTTGTAGAATTGACAGTTTTAAAATTAATATATTAAAGTTGAATTAATTATAATATTATTATAAATATATTAAATTAAATTTAAAATTAATATGTTAAATTAATTATATAGTAATGTAATTTTTAATATTAAAAACAATATAATAATTCATGCATTTTATGGCGTTGGTTTTAATTAGAATCTTTTTATATCCATGAAAAAAAAGAAAATTGATGCGCCTCAGTAATTTATAAACGTTGTGATTTTTGGAGTACAGAATTTGGGCTCGAAAAATTATCAAATAGTTATATGTTAAAATGCTTGATAATTGGTTATTATATTTACAAATATAAATACATAAAATTATGTATGCATGGCACCACTTAATTTAATACATTTCTTACGAATGTAACTAATATTTAGGTGACTTATGAATGTAACTAAGTAATTGTGATTCACGTAAACTGAACGAACACATATTTATTTGTCTTCATAATACTAACAAGATCATAATAAATGGAGACAAAACATTATATGAATACTTATAGCGAAAATTGCTTTCTCACTAAATATATAATTTGTCTTATATGTCTAGCTGCGAGAGTCAAGTAAAAATATTTTTATCAGCCTATTTTTACAGCAAGCTTTACGATAGCAAATTTTGTCTCTTCTTATTGAATGTTGTTTATTTCGTTAAGTTTTGGAAACTTTTTGCTTTTTTTTACCTTTATTAAAAGAAATTATTTCAAAGTATTTTCTGCCAGTTTTTACTCACAAAACTTATTAAATAGAATAAAATTTATTTCTGTTCGATTGAATTACTTTCAATAAACAATATCAATTTAATCCCTTTTAATTTATGCATTCCAATATCAAAAAAGTTTTTTTTTCTCACTTCCTCGAAAAGGAACTTTATCTCTAAAAAGGACTTTAATGTCACACACACATGTAGGTAAGTTTCTCATGGTTAATTGCAGCAGTTAGCTATTTTATCACGCCAAACTTCGCATTAAAAAAAAGAAATCAACCTTATTTGATGAAAAATTCCAAGGTACTACGCTTAATTAGTATTTGGATAGCTCACTCCAAGTACCACTCAACTCTCCTCATAGAACGTCACAACAATGATGGCACCGGGATGTCGAACGCTCCATGCTATCTCCGCCCTCCTCCTCCCCCTTTCTCGCTGCGTCGATCCGTAATCCGCTCCAGACGGTTGCTATGGTAACCAAGTTGGGTGGAAGACTTCCGATTGGGATTTTCTTTCTTGTTTCCCCCATCATTCAAGATGAGATATGAATCTCTTGCTGCAGCGGTTGAGCCTAGTGTGTGTGATGATGATTTTTTTCTTTATTTTTATAATTCGATGAAAAAAAGTTTTACGAAAAAGCTGCGAATTCTTGTTTTGTTTCGAATTTTTTAGACGTTAATTTTATTTAAAAACTGTTTGTTTTACTGGAGAATTTCATTATTTGTGGAATTCGTTTTTTGTGTTCTGTTTTTTGTTGAAATTTAATTGAATTAACTACGATTCGGAATTTCGGACGAGAAATTGATGGAACATATTACTGATTTAATTAAGTTTTTAATTAACATTTTCAATTCCGTATTTTCATTTGTTGTGTCACTAGTTTCTGCCTATTGTTAATGAAGAAAGAGCTAATTTGCTTAAGTATTAGATATTTAGAATAAAAAATATTTCACGTATAATAAAAGAAATAAAATGCTTGTTGTTCCCATTATCATTCTTTTTGTCATCATCATATTTGACTCAACAGTTCAGGGTGGGCCAAGGCCTTCTTTTGAGGATTCCTCCAAGATAACCTGACTTTTTTACCCTGGACCGTCAGTTCCTTTCCTGAAACGTCTTCCTCTTTTTCGATTAGTAAAGGGCTTTGAAACAAAAATCTTCTTTAATGAATATTTTTCATCTTTTCTAACAATATGAGAAACATCCTTTTTGTCATATAAGTTAATATTTTAATTAAGAATTATTTTCAGATCTCACACACATTCATATTATCCGCAGCATACATTATAATGAGGTTCGGTCTTTAAAAGCCTGATTTAATTCTAATTTTGTACGTTAATATTTGAAATATATTTTAATATAAGTAAAAAAATTAATTATGTGTATATTACCGTTTATTAATATTACCGTTTTTTAGACATTACATTTTTGATATATTTACTGCTCTTGTCAAAATTAATTGGAGAGTACGAGAAATATGTAAATAATATTGTACTTAATATACGATTGTGCATGGAATATACATGTGTGTGCAATACTTTGAGTCTAATATTTATTCTGATTATTGTGTTCATTGAACTTACAACTAACAACAATATATAAATTATATATAAAATCACTCAGAATATTCAAATAATATAAGCATGGTTTTTCTTCCTCTCTCTAAAGCACGTATAAAATTATATAATTTTAAAAATATTTCTTTATTTTTATGTTCCAAATTAGAATTTTTAAAAATTTGAAAAAAACATTTTTTAATCATATCTTTGAAACTACTTTCTGTACAAAGTGTCTAAATCTATAAATGTTAAACGAATGGATAAAATTACATTAATTTTAGCACCATCATTCAGAAATATATTTCCATTAAAAACAGAATTTTCTGCTTCTCATTCAACATCTTCATTTTATTTTGAAAGTAGTATATTTACTGTTAAAAATTATAGTTACTATTCTATCAATTTTCACACTCATTTATCTAAAGACGTTCACGTATTGCCGTTAGAGTTGAAAAATCTATGTTCGATAGCACAAAATATAGATAATTTTGGCATTCAACATGCTTTATTTCCAATAAATCACCATAAATTTTATAATTCTTAAATTCGTTTAGGTTGTGCATTTTTGTGCTTAAAACGATTTTGTAATGTAAATAAAAATACAATCAATTGTGTTTAAAAAAATCTAGTTATCATCTTTATGTATTTTTTTATCTATTTCGAAACAATTTTGAATTTGAAATGAAGAAATAATCGATTAAAAAAAAACATAGACTGAATGTTTTAATAAGTATTTTTCTAAGTGCATTTCGTAATACATTACGTTCTCGTTCTTATATTGCTATTTATTGCCATATTCGGAAACGGAATTTATTTTCTGTTTTTGTTGGTATATTTTAGCTCTTCATATAACCCTTTTTGTAAGATCACGCGTAACTTATGTAATGTATTAGGTAATATAATTATGTAGCATGCAATAAATAATTACTTTTACCAGACATTATTCTCAACGTGTAATATTATTATAAAATAATTTTTATAAAAAAAAAAGTAAAATCAGGCTTGTATTTATATTATAAGTTTTAAAAAAAAAATATTTCAACATAACGTAAATACAAATGTTATTTTACCAGTATAGTGAGGTAATAGCTAAAATAATCTAAGTTTAATAAAAATCTTTGCTTCTTTCTTGTTTATAGAATAAGCTGTGTGATATATGTAATCACTGATGTAATATTTTTACTGATTAGATACCTTAATGAAGAAATTATTATTCTATAAATGCGAATATACTAATCACATCCTCTGAATAATTATCTGTACAAGACTTTTTCGTTTCTAACTTGAAATTTTAATTTAAAACACTTTTATTATTATTATTATTTTGTCTGACTCCCTGAAATATAAACTCAGTGTCTGTGTTATATATTTGTATCTTAAGAAATAAATATAGTGTTTACATGTGTAATTATTCAAACACTTACTGGGCTCTTCCTACACCTAAGTCTCATGCAAATAGATTATGCATTATATTCTTAATTTTTGTTCAGAAACTAAGTAAAATTTGTAACAATAGTAGGTAACAAAAATAATTTTGCTATTTTAATTAAGGAAAGTGGGATAAAATTCGTGTTTCATTCCTGTTTGAGAATGAATTAAATTGTACACTGAGGAAAAATTATATCTGTTGAATCACGGTCACATATTGTAAATGATACTTTTATGTTCAGTTTGATTATACTTTTTAAATACATAAAATGAAAAATACTAATAAATCAGTTTTATGATTATACATCTTTATTAAACTTTCATGTTTCCTGCTTGCATGGTATTATCTCTCGAGATATTTTCAAATACACATCAAATAAATGTATAAGTAATGTTATAAATAAAAAAAAAATAATAATAATAATTCAAATTTCTAATTAAATTAAGAGTATGTATAAAGCTGAATCATTCCATTTCATTCAAATTCTTTAAAAATTCAATTTTTCCACAATAACATATTATTTTTAGTAATAAATATATTTGTAAAGCAGTAATATAAAACGAATTTAATTCAGTGTTACTTACATTAGTATAACAAATGCCTTGTGTAAAATATTTTATGCCAATAACACTCTAATTTTCTCTAAAGAATTTCAATATTTAAAAAAATAAATGCGATTAAAACTATCTTGTGTACTATTTTATTTCCATGTATTTTCATAAGACATCTTCCAGGACTTATTTTATTTCATTGAAACCAAATTAGATGTGTTATTTGATATATGGATTCATAGATTTGGCATATAAATTCGTAAATATGTAATGATCTTAATTCGTTTTTAAAAATATCCTCCCTTTCATTTAAACAAGATTTGTTTTAAAGTATTATTCATCTCGTAACTCATGGATATTACTTCGGTATTTGTTTATTAATACATTCAATTACTCTTTATTAATATGTAATAAATTTTATATTAAAATTCATCAATATTTTATACATCAAGATAATAAGTACAGGCTAATTTTATCATCTTTTAATTGTATGACATATATATAAATCAACATTTAGGACATCCATTTTGCACAGAATATTATATTAATAATTTTCACTAGAACTTTCTTGCTTTCATTTTTGAAATTGTAATTTATTTAACGCCTATTTTAAAAAAATACTTATATCTAAAAATGAATTAGCTGTTATCGCTAGTGCAGAACAGAAATTAATCATTCCACATTACTGAAATATTAATGAGATATTATATCAAGTGCTATCTTAATTATTTAAATCTGAATGGATAATTCTCTGAAAAGTTACCTAAAAAGCTATTACATCTTTAAGAAAAAGTTTCAAATGTATGGAATTGTTAAAAGTAATATCACGTATATTTCGTATTTTATTTATTGATTGACTAAAATTAATTTTTCGTAGACTAGTTTAAAACCTACAGTCATTTTTCTGTTTATTTTTCTTCATTTATGAAGTTTCGTTTAATTTGTTAATTTCATATGTATATTTCCAGGATAATAATTAACTGTTTTAAAATATTATTTTTATTAATTTTTTTCGATTCTTAATACTCAAAAAATGTTTAAATGAAAAAAGGTGATTAAATTTGACACTTACTTATTTTTGTATATTATACGCTTATTATATTTTACTCTTAATACTTGAGATAACATTGTATATATTATTGATATAGTGTTATGTAATGTACATTTTGTATTAAATTTTGTATGCATTAAATTTTGATATATTACTTGTGTAATTAAATATAAGGATTGTATATTTTGATCTAAATTGGAAGTAATATTGGCTTTAAAATTCTTGTCTCAAACATACACTCAATACATCACCAAGAGTGCGTTTATATACTTATATGTCATGAAAGCAAAAGGGAGTGAATTGTGAATAACATGCAAAAAAAAATATTCTGTAAGTAAGAAAACGTGTTCAGGGATTCCATCCGAAGAAAGATTCTTTTTCGAGTTTCCGTTACTTATTCTTCACAATCAAATATTTTAGACATTAATCTTGATTTTTCTTGCACTATATGAAATACAATGATATATCACGATGATTGAAGTTTATTTTCTACTCTATTTTTCAAACGCATTTCAACATTATTTGGAAAATAAATTTTAACTGAATTAGTATGTATGTTTTACCTACGGAAATTTACAAGAGTGGGAGAAGTAGAACTAATGCATTTCGTATATTCTTTGCATAATCTCAAATAAATTTACTTATAATGTTTTCGCTTTTTTCTCCTAACAATTTATTGGTCTCGGATTTATCGCTTGGTTCTAAAAGAAATCAATATTTTTCTATTACTTTAAAAAAAAAACTATTGAGGGTATTTAATAAAATTATGGATGTTTGCTTGAATATTGTTTTTAAGATGTTTAAAAAAAATAATAATTTACAATATCTATACTAGTTTTCCATTGTTACTAAGCTTTAATATTTATTTCGCTTTGTACAAGATATCCGAGTTTTCAGGAATAAAATATATCGTTTGCTGTATATAATCGATTAATTTTAAATCAGAAATCTGTGTAAATATCAATATTTTTTTAATGATAGCTGATTAAATTTCGTTGTCTCAGATTCGGCTTTCTATGCTATCTTAGGTAGAGACTTTATTTTGGAACAGTTCCAAGTGCCCTTTTTCATGATTATAACAATAATATTATTTTCAGCATACAATCAAGTTATTCTCTTAATTTGTAAACATTTTTTCAGTTTATTTTTGATATTTTCATTCGCTTTTTCTAAATACTTCGGTTAATAATTGTTAGAATGGAATAAAGTCATCTGTCAATACTACTTTTCTGAGCCATGTGTACTCAAAATTATTGTTTGTAATTCGTGTTAATGGACACAAAACACACAAAAATAAATTTATGAATAAAATATTTTGCTGGAAAAATACTTTAAGGAATTATGTATCATATTGCAGAGTCATAAAAATTATTCAAATTTGACTATTTTTCGTTATCTTCCAGTGTTTGTGTGTGTATTGCAAGATTTAATAATTCTAATATCTATTCATTTTCACCACATTCATTTTCCTGAAAATGATTTTTTTCTCGTTCAAAATGCTTCTTGCGATTTAAATTTTCTTTGAAAATCGTAATATTTTGAAAGTGTACTAGTAATATTAATTAACATTTCCTAACTAAGAAAAGAATTTAAAATCCTTTTTTTTTCCAGAAAAAAAATATACATTTCATAGTTCAATTTTTCCTCTCTGTTAAAAATTCATTCCAAAAACCCATGTGTAAAACCTTTAATTTTACTTGTGGAAGTATGAAGAAATTTTTAGAATGCTATTTTAAGATTTGAATTAGCTCAAAGTAATTCAAAATTTATACACTATGAACGAAGAGATATCGTAAAATTTTAATTATTGCTAAAAAGTAATCGAGGTAAAAACTTGATTATTATTATTTATCCTTAAGAATTTTCTACATTGACACCATCCAGAGTTATACATTTCCCCCAACGTTTCTTGACCTTTTAAAGGTCTTCATTCTAAAACTCAGCACATTGCATTGAAATCCATTATTCCACTTCTTCAATGACGCTTGGGGTGAGATTGGAAAAATAGGGCTGGTGTTGAAAAATTTCAAGGCCACGTCGCTTTGATTCCTCAATTGCCCTTCGAAATGAATAAACCGGTACTTTGTCGGGAAGAGAGTGTCTTTGGTGATCATATCACGCCGTTCCTTGATCAGATAATTACATAATATTCTTAGCAGTGTACAGTAATAAGCACCTGTGATCGTCTGATCTTTTCCCACGTAGTCTGTTAACACTATAATGACCAATATTTTGAAACATCTAAAACAACCATTAGCGTTCATTTTGACCTCAATAAGAAATAAAGAGTGAATATTTGATTTTTGATGCAAATATCATTATAAAATGTTAAATGTGTTATTTTAAACAATAACAAATAAAGCACATCCAACATTTTAATAGCAAAATTTAGTATTGCATAAAATAAACTATTCTTGCTTTTTTTAAAAAAAAAGAAGTATTGTATTCTTACTGAGCATCGTCTCTCGTTGTTTTTAACGCATGATTTGAAACAAAAGTATTTAGTACATTGTTGTTGTGACATTTCTCACAAACGGATTTAAATTATGAGGAACCCACTCCTTGATGTTCTTTCGACATCACGAGCGTTGATGACGTAGATTTAGAAAGGTCAGGAAGGCATGTTGGTTGTTTCTTTCACAAACAATGTGACCATTTCAGTTATTTAATTAGTTCCAAGTTTAGGATCTTCGAGAAATTTGCCGTAAGCTATGTGCTCTAAATAAAACCCAAGAATGTACAATTGCAACATCTAATAAAATTTAAAAGAGGTCCTTGGAGTCATACAATTGGCTCGTTGGAATCCCGTACAATTGGCTCTTTGGATCAAGTACATTTATGCCACACTTAATGATGTAAATATTCACCGTTTTCTGGAAGCGTTTTTGAATTATTAGCTATCATAACTCTTCTATACATAGTGCTAAAGACGCAGGCATTTGCTTTGTCTACACCGGTAAACAGTAGCAGCGTTTTGGTCATTCACTAAAAAATTTTTGTTAGAATAATTTGAGAGTTGTATCTTTGCAAATTACAGGCAATTCTCTTCGATTTAGATGCCATTGTATCAACAACAGAAAGTCTTTTTGCCAACAAAGTGTTCACAAATATTTTGATATGTAAAACCATTGATTTGATGTTATGACATTTCTTCCTTTATAAAGAAATGAGTCCATTAGTTTCATAAATACATATTCACCTCTCTACACAATTTTATCCCTGTAAAGGATAAATTTGTTATATTTAAGCCGAAGCAATTTATCATTAAATCACAGAAACTGTAGATTTTCTCAGAAACGGTTTAGCGATCGTTTCACTGAATATTGGTGATCCCTCTATTTTGATCATAACTCATAAAAGTCTAGAACATCACATTGTTCTTCTAGCGCTATATAGTGCAATAACAACACCCAATTCTTCCAAAGAAATGCCTCGTGAATTCAGTTTAATTGGAGGAGAGTCTTTTCAACCTTACATTTTTTATGTTCTTTATTTTCTCTCATATTTTTCTTAGCATACGGGGTACATCTTGTTTTTTTTTTCCTTCATTATGTTTCCTGAGGCATATCTCCAAGACGTAATATTGAATTTATCAAAAATTTGTCATTTAGTTTTTTTTTTTTTTTTTTTTTTTGTATAAAGATGGTTGAAGAGCCAACAATTTGTGTATAGGGATTTTCATCGTCCATTTCTTCTGAGGAGTCCAAGTTTTGAAGGTCTCCTCGGAGAATTTCTTCTAAAAGCAGGAATTTTGCTTTCAGAAGAAATCATGAAATCTGAATCATTATTTTTAGCATCATTGTTCTAAATTTCATTGAGTTTATGAAAAATCTCTGAACATTCATTAATACTCAGCCATTTTGAAACAGGCATTGAACAAATAATTGTCGGACATGTGCAATTTTCATTGCTTAAAACAATGTTACTGACTCTCATTCACCTATAATAGCCCTACATAAGCGCGCGTGCGAATGGAATACGGAAAGAAAAGCCGGGATGAAAAGACCAAGAATATTTCGGTAGTAGAAATGTCTCTCTGCGGAAGTCGTTCTAGGAGCACATTAATTTAAACGCTTGTTATACAATGTTTTATTAAAAAAATTTAGATGTACTTGAAGCCCGCAAAAATATACTAAAATCATGAAATTTCAGAGAACTAACAAACAAGTTTTAAAGAGTAATCGCTTCTTAAAGTCGCTCTGAAGTCAAAATAATCACTTTTGTGGTTTTAGTGTTAAGATGACTCCACGACTGTCCCAAAAAAACAGACAGCATAAACTTCCTTGAAGACTTCTGCAACTTAGTCTTTTTGTGGGTTAAGGGGAGATAAATCGTCTTGCTAACACTCTTTGCTTATCTCTTCGGTCTCTGGATCATATTGATAAATCCAAGATTCATCCATACTTACCAGCCAACCAAAAAATTTCTCTTTTCGTTATGCTCCCAAAAGATTCAACATCTCACTTTACAAGTCACTCCATATTTGCTTCTCAAAAGGTGAGAGTAGTCGCAGAATCCAGCGTGCTGACACCTTTGATATGTGCAGCTCGTGAATAATTTTCCACCCACTGCCGTAACTAAGATCAGTTTCATTCATGATCATTTGGATGGTTGCTCTTTGGTCTAATAGGATAAAGTCCTTTACTTACTGTAGCAGCAGCATCAGTGTGTGATGGTCTTCCATTGCTTGGATCGCCTGTAAGAGACATGTGGTCAGTTTGAATATTCCTTTTTCCACCCTATAATAGCATCATATGACAAGTTATCCTTTTTATAAAAGACATAATTTCATCTTGGATTTGCCGGGCACTGTAACATTTCAAATGAAGGAATTTATCACATTGAGAACTATGTTCATCATACTGCGGGTTATTTCACTCTATGGCTTCCTGAAACCACATAAATCAAGATTGATAGAGGTAATTAACAGAAATATGCGACTAATGATAAATTAATATGCGGAACAAATTTTATCCAGATATTTCGGTTATTTTCCAGTAATAATTAAAAAATTAGCGATACTTCCTCATATCTTTGGAATATAGGATAGACAATTTAATAAATCCTAGCGTTATGAATATTTTATATAAATTTTAATCGCATTAAAAATTATCTTTCCTGTATTTTATGAAAATCAAGCAAAATATTTGAGATTTTCGGAATTTTGAGTTACATATCATGTTAAATTGCATAAATTGAGAAACACAGCCGTCAGTGTCCATGAAAGTCATATGACTTAGTTATCGTATAATATTTTTAAATTATATAAAAAATATTTTAACTACTTTAGTTATAATACGATTTCTGTATTTAAAAAATGTAGTATAAAATGAAGCGGTTTTAGAAGTAAATATTAATTTCAAGAAGTAAAAATGTGTTCACAATTAAATTATCTCTGAAAAAGTTAAATTTCAGTCCTTTTATCACATTAATTTTTTTGAAAAAGTTTGTTAAGGCCTAGAATTGATAAAAAGAAATTGTACATTCCTTTTTCCTAAACAAAATAATTAAAAATTTGTCAAATAAAAGTTACTTGAAAGAATAAATGAATATTTCATAGTTAACCAACACCGTTAAAATCCCTTAAAAACTCGGTGGAAAAACTACCATACAAACAAAATGACTAAAAATATATTTAGTAAACTGATTATTGATTAATTACAGATAATTAAGGTTTATTGCTTTGCATAGAATTTTCCTTAAACAACATGTTCTTGATATTTTTATATAGAATTCAAAAGTTATATGTGACGAAATTATAGAACATTTTCTTATGAATATAAATAGAATGGAGACACAATATGGAATGAAATGGATCTCTGAAACCTTAAAAAATTACAGTAGAATCAGATCCAGAGGTTCTAAGAAAAATTTTGAATTACAGTTTGTCTGCTTTAATAGTTGCTGACGGTCTTATATTGTACGTGTAAAATACATTATATGATACTAAAAATATTTTACAATTGTCTGTTTTGAATACCAACTTAAAAAATTATGAAATTCCCTTCTTGAAACTTTAATGGTAAAAAGTGAATTTTATTTCATTATAAATGTTATACAGAAAATGTCTTGTTTTTGAATTTATACTAAAATTAGCTACTTAGTTTATAGAAAATATATTTATTTTAGTATTTTTTTAATTCAAACTGTACATAAAGTAGCATAATTTACGTATTTAATTAACGTGGGCGTGTTAATATAAAATTTGTTCTACTAATCCAACCTAATAAATCTAGCTTTATATGATATCAAGGCTCCAAATCATTAATCAAACCCATCTCTCGCGTATGCACTGAAGTAGATATCGCATTCGGATCTGAGTAAGTAAGTATTGATGTGCAAATATCTCGTATATGTTTTGGTGCAACCATTTAAAAGTATGCTGTAGAATGTGGAATAAATTATCCTCGCGTTCCTGAACGAAACGGCTGATTCCTCTCAAGAAGTGAGCTCACTGGAAGTTAAGAGGAAGCTTATGGGATGACAGGATGAAAGGGAATTATTCTCTCTCTCTCTCTCTCTCTCTCTTTCTCTCTCTCTTCTTTTAACTCTCACACCCCTGTACTCGGGCTCTCTTGTTGAGTGGAACCAACCGACCGTCTTGCTCCTATCACGTGCACGCGAAAAGAGTAAGCGAGTCTTGGCGTTTTATCGCCAAGCTCGGCAGGAATATTTCGACTAGGTAGAAGGAGAGATGTACGTAATTTAGAAGATATAACACGATGGAGTACGTGTGTAAAAACGAATGTAATGGACAGAAATCGTCATTTATTTGTAATAAAAACTATTAGTGACGTCATTCAAATAATATATTAAAGTAATCCCCAGAATTTATGAATTAAATATTTTGATATGTTATCCGATGAATAAGATTACAACTAAAGAGACACATAAAAATCGCAGTATTACTACCAGAAATCTTATTGAGTTTTATTTTTTCCGAGAAATAAGTTCGTTTAGTAGTATGATTAGTTACTGCTAAGTGAATATTCTGTAATATCCGTTTCATAAATTACACATTAATTCTGAAAGAGTGGTACATTTTTGTATAGATATTTCACTTATATATACGATGATTTCTATTCGTTAGTCCAATCTTTCATAAAAAAATATTTATTTATGAAAGTATCAGTTATCTAAATGTAGATTATTAAAATCAATACAATATTAATATGAAATATTAATTTCAAAAAGTATTTTAAATATCATTTATATAAACAGTTTCAAAAATTAGTTGTTTTGTATCAATTATATCCCATTTTTAAACTGAAGTTTTATTTTCTTGTATTCTACAACTAATTTTAATCTCAACGGTCTTACTAAATTTATAACATTTCTTTCAGAAATCTAAATCTCTTTTAAGATCGTGAGAATCCTCATAATCGTCAAATGGTATCACCATTCGTAAAAAAATAGAAAGTGTTTTGTATTAGAATGTCTGTTCTTCTGACATAATTAATTTGAAATAAAATTGTAGACTTCCGTATCTGCAAAATATTAGAGCTTTCCTTACTTTCACTTTTCTTTTTAATTGTATTTTGAGAATAAGTGAATGAACACTGTGTGAAAGTATATGAAAAATAAAAACTTAATTAGTTCCATTGTAATATTTAAACTTAAATGGGACGTTAAAATCTAATTAAAAATCTAGTACTGCCCCTCCAAGAGTAGTTTAGCTTTATTCACCACCTTTGAAAAGTTTAAAATATGTATGCTATAAGTATCATTATTTAAAGACATATATGAAGGGGTTTTATTATATATTTGTACTCATTGTACGAGTGTTTTCTTGTATATAATTCTTTTTTCTTTACCCAACGCATTGTTGATAAAAAAAAATTTTATCTAAATGTCTTCTATTTAGTTAAAATGTAAGTCCAAAATTATATTAAACCTTCTCCTTTCAGAATAATTTTTTTCAAGTTTCATTAAAAGTAATTAAAAGGCTGTTCATTGTTAAACTGACCAAGAAGAGTGAAAATTATTCTTGCAATAAATGTAAAAATTATAAAATTTGGGTCAGATTTAATAATTAAAGGCGTTGAATTGCTAACTCGATTAATGTAACCATTATCAAGATAATTAGAGATACTTCTTCAAGAATGAAAAATAATTTCCATCACTATAAAATATATATTGAATAAGAAAAATGTAATAAACTGCTTTTGAATTAAAATTTGATCTAAATGTAAAATTAATTGTAATAATGCACTAACAGTTTTAAAGGTTATTAACTATTTTACCCTTTTAATCATCAGTATATAAAGAATTATATAATTTTATGTATCGTTTTAAAAGATGAGAAAGTTTTACAAGTATAAAAAGATAATATATAACTAGAGTTTGTTGCAAAATTAAAGTTTCAAAAGTTAGAAATTAAATTGAATGAAATGTCTTAAAGTTTTTAAATAATTTTATATTATAGTTATATTTTATAATTTTTAGAAGTAAAAGTTGTGTTTAAGAAAATGGGAAAAAATAATAACGTGTAAATAAAAGTGATTAATTTATATCATTATCTCTTCAGAAAAATTTTAATACTATTGTTAGTGCAATTTTCTAAAAGAATGAAATTTTTGTTAAAGGTAATCATTAATACTACAACCGTTCTAATGATTGTTTATTTAACGAGCTCGTATTTTATTATACGTTTCATTAATTAAGGTATGGATTATATTATTATTAATTCTAATTTATTACATAATTATGATTGATAACGTAATTCGTAATATATTATTCTCTGTATCATGATTCATTCTAATTATTACTAATTTCCATAATTATGAAACATGACCTTAAATATTATTCAATTAAAATTAACTAATTTTTATTAGAAAAGAATTAAATTGAATCTCTTTTAATATTTGGTTCGCTTATATTAAGCATCATTCAATCTTTTCAGTTAATTTATAACATAGTAGTCGTTTAAGAGAAAACAACCACATGTCTACGGATGTAAATAAAATCTCGTTAGAGGATTAAATCTAAAAATAGCCAGAGATACTTTGTATCAGTTTCAAAAGCACGGCTCATTATAGAAACTAATTTTCTATACTGTTAGTTCTAGGTTAAAAAGTAATAACTTTATTGTTAGTTTAAATGTGTTGTATAACCAAAGAAAATTGTTATGTGTATGGTGTGATATTTGTGTTTTTGATAGATACAAATTTCCCTGGCATATTACAGATAAAAAAATTTAAATTTTATTATTTATTGTGGTTCTAAAAGATATTATATTTTGGTAACTGAATTTACATTAAACGCATTCAGTAAGCAAATATCTTTTATATTCTTAAAATCGGCTTGATTTCATTCCAAAACTTTTTCGAAAGT
Organism: Nephila pilipes; assembly: GCA_019974015.1. Classification (NCBI taxonomy): domain Eukaryota; kingdom Metazoa; phylum Arthropoda; class Arachnida; order Araneae; family Nephilidae; genus Nephila; species Nephila pilipes. The sequence goes on from BMAW01085820.1 coordinate 97,741, forward strand.
CTTCACATCCACACCTGAATCTTTAAGGATATCATTTCCTTTTCCTGTACTCGAATGAAATACAGGCATTTAGAGTTACTACTTTAAATGTATTTTAGGTATATTCTCGAGAAATATGTTAATTCAAACGAAGATATGAAAAATATTAAAAAAAAATACTAAAAAAGTGGAATTAAAGATAAGTAAAATAGTAAAAAGATTAATTTATTATAAAATGTTATTGTTAACTCAGCTTCAAAAATTATTTAACTATTATTAAATTAGGATTTTTTAATTATTATTTTACACACTCAGTATTTTTATAGTCAACATTCTTACAAACTTGAATACTCTATCATCTTTTGTACAAAATTATCTCATCATTGTTATTTCCTTAACTCTCTGTTCGCCTTCCGGATTCTGTATTATTCAAAAGAAAAAATTTTGTATTGTTTCAACATTTAGGTTTTAGAGTATTTTCACACAGAAACGTAATGTCAAAATATTTATATTTTTAAAATGTCATAAATATTGTGCGATATAATTTTTTTTATAAGAATCAGATGTGCATTTTTAAAAATGCCATTTATTTTGTGCGTGCTTTCTGATTTTTTTAATCCAAACTTTTCCACACATGATGATAAACTTTATCCAAATTGAATGAGGTTATAAATTTTTTTTTAAAAAAAAAAAAAAATTGAAGTATTTAACTATCGTAAGTTTTCCACCAAGAAAATTATGAAATTTATAAGGATGTCAAATGTGATCTGCAGTATTTGTTAAACAATGTTGTTCGAACTCAACCGATTAATGTGTTCTTTTTCCCTATTCTTACTCTAAAATCACTCTTTACGTTAAATCACTCTTTTGTAAATAATTATTGATGTATGTGTTCGTAAATAATTTGGATTCCTATTTTAACATCAAATAAGTATCAATATATAAATACTATAAAAATTGTCTTATACATATATGCATAACTTTTTTTTTTTATATCTTAGTAACGCTTTTGATCTTAATAAATTATATCGGTCTCTGAACCTCGTTCCACTTCAGACAAAATTATACAAATATAATTGTTCTTTAAGTATTGCTCATTTACTTTTTGTGCTTCTTCAGAAAAATTTTCTCACCTTTCTCTTCTTATTTCAATTTATTTCGATGAGAGCATATGAATACCTATCCTTTTTCTCCTATGAAAAATGAAATGCGGCGCGTATTTTTTTCTTGTATTAAAATGCAAATACTTTATAAGGCTTTGAGTTATTTTTATTTATTTGTTCCCCTCTACTGGAATATTTTTTGATCCAGTTATGATTTGTATTTTATACTCTGATCACAAAATTAATGTATAAATTTAATGTTTATAGTTGTAACGTTGTTATTTGATATTTTTTCTGAATTAACAAGTAAAAAAAAATTACAAACATATCTTCGGTTTTATCTATCAATTACATACATTAAAAAATTCTACGATAGTGATGTAACGTAAGTAATATGTAAACAGAATAATAAAAGGATTTAAGTGGGTAAGCCTGTTTTACGACCATTTTCAAATTGCTTTCTTTCTTTCTTTTTTTTTTTTATTAAAAAGAAAACGATTAAAAAATCATTAAATTAAAAAAAAAATTAAATGATTAACGACAGAAAAAAAATTACTTATCTTAAAACTAAATGATTGAAAAATTCTGAAGGAAAATATCGTATAGGTATGATTTTAAAGTTAATTAAAGTAATTTCATTCAAGTTACGCAAATGTATCGTATGTGTGTGCCACACCAAATAAAATTCAAATAGAATCATTTTCCATTTTTAAAAAAAATAAACGAAAAGCAATACAATTCATTTGAAAAATTAGCAAAATTGCAAAATTAAAAATTGTAAAAATGATGAAGTTCATGATTTTTTCAGCAATCCATAAAATCAAACGAAATCTTTGTAATAATCGCACGCAAAATAAGAAAAATTTTCTAACAGTCCTTTTTATTAACAATAGTAATAAAGTTCCATTTGCTTTTTTTGATTTGCGCAACTTGAAAGAAAAACCTAATATCGTGCTGCCATCTGTTATACAGTTAAAGAACTATAACCTCTCCAACTCTGTTTATTTCATTCCAAGAGTTAAGTTTAAAAACCAAGCATGTATTGGTTAAAATATAATTATGTATGATTAAAAAGTTGAATTTCTATTGCAAATTAACTTTATTTCTTATATTTAAAATTTCATACTGTTTTCAACGGAATTTTTTTTAACTGAGAATTAGATTTCATTTCTCTAGTCTTTGATATATATTTGGAGAAGTTAATAAACGATTACTCACTCACTCATTTGATATATTTGCTATCTATATCTGTCACTTGTATCTGTCTTTCAACATTTAAACTTCATTTTAAACTAAATCTCATTTGTAACAGTAATATTATATTATAAATAGGTTCTCTAATTTTTATATCAATAAAAAATATCCTACTGAATCAAAATTCTCCTTAAATGTTAACAAGGAAAGTTTGAAAATACCAATTAAATTATTTAAAATTGCCTGATAAAAAAAATGGTTGCTTAAAGTGACTTAATTCTAATGGAATGTTTTCTTAAGAGCAAATTTCTTGATATTCTGATTTTACTTATTTGAATATTTTATATTTTTAGTCTAATGCAATGAAAATTAATATATTCTAGGAAAGCACCAACAACAAAATTCATTATATTATACTGTAAAATAAATGAAATAAGTTTAAAAACTTATATGCTGAATTTACAATAATGAAAATATACCCGATATTTATATTAATTATTATATCCATTTCATAAGTTTACGATATTCTCACAGATGTTAAAATAAATTACTTCCGCATTTCTTTCCACGTAAGTAATGAGGAAGAGTAAAATAGGCAATTAAAAACTGTACCGACACACAAACGAATGGATTCATATTGAATTTTTGTACCATCTTCTCCTTATTACTGAAAATTTTCTAAAGGTCTCTTTTCCTCTCTCTCTCTCACATTCGCGAGATTAAACATGAATGGAATAAATGATTATTTGAAATATCAACAAAATTGTTTCCATCTGTCTCCTCAAAAGTTAAAAATACTTTTGGTTCGACTCATTTTTTTTTTTTTTTGTGTGTGTGTGTTTCCTTTGAATTAAGAAAAACATGAAACATGAACATAACATAAAACTCTACATAATGCAAAAGCCTGCTATGGAAGTTAAGTTGATGAAATATTTTTTCGAGTTTTATCGTTGTCATTTAACAGGGATTCTGATTCGGGTTTTATCGTAAGTTTCTTTCCTAATAACTTGTTTTATTAGCTGTAATGTAATATTATATAGACTTATTAAGATTGAGAACCAACTTAGGTTCATCATGACTTACAGAAGGTCCGGCAACTATATTTAAAATATATATCTTTTATTCCATTTATATTTATCACTAGCTGAAATACCGATTGTTGGGCTGTGTTGAAGGTTTTTAATAAAAATTTTGCTTTCGATGAAAATATAATCTCAGAAACTTAAGTTTTTTATCTTGAATTTTATTAAAATTTTTCATTAAAAAATAAATTTTAAAAACTTTAATGATAATTTACTAACGAATCAGACGAACCTTATTTGCCAATTTATATTTTCTATCCCAGATTTTGTTGCAATAGGAAATTCGCTTCACTTCAAAATAAACAAGAATGAAACTATAATAAGAAAAAAATAACAAAAATTTTGCGATAAATATAGCAGCCTCATAATTGCCATAAATTCTGAATAATAAAACAGCTACTTTTAGTAATTTCTTTCATTTTTCATTACATATAAATTAAGATAATACGTCTATCGATTGATAAAAATTAATTGGTGTAGTTAACTTTTATATGATTTTTTTTTTACTTCAATCCAACAAAAATTATTTATAATAATTAAGAACCTCCTGTAATAATTGTTGAAAATTAAATTCCATGCCAATGTGAAAGTAGCTGAATGGTAACAAAAACAAGTACACACACTTTCAATTTCCTCTATAAATTGCATTACCAAGTAAGATAATAAAATTTGTTTCATAAATTGCACTGAATTTATTTATAGATCGACAATCCTGAGAAGAGTAGCTCACACTTGACATCCAACTTCACTTCTGTCTCGTTTTCAGTAAGCAAAAAATAGCATATATAAATGAAAGGGGAGGGGGGAACCTTTCATGTAACAGAAAAATAAAAATAAAAATTTATTTTAATTATTGGCGTTAATTTCATAAGTATTAGCTACTTTAATTGATTTTTTTTTTTTTTTCGTTTGTCCTTGTGATGAGGCCGAATTAAACCTCTCTCGTATCTTCTTCCCCCCCCCCACACTTTTTTTGTACTGCGCTGCTGCAAAAGAATATTTACCTAACTCGATCGAAACTGAGAAAAATGACCGATTTTCCGACTGAAAAAAAAAATACATCACAATCGCTTAACCAATCAGAACTCTAGATCTTATCTCTTTATGCCTACATTGTTCCCGAACGGATTCTCAAATAAAAGAACTTTGGCCCCTAATTTTCTCATATTAACATATAATTTTTCAAACTAAATTTTCTTTTTATGTGTGCCTCCTTTAATATTATGTAATATCAAACTCGGTAATAATGATGAGGAGGTATATGTTTTAGGACGTAATAATTCCGATAACTGAAACGGAGACACCTCTTTTACAATTGCCTTTTCTTTTTTGCTTAGCAGTGAAATTTTATTTAAATTATCACTTGTCAAGACTCCCATTTTTCAATTTGCTAATATTCATACCTGAGAAAAACTGCTCACTGGCAAATGTTTTCATATATATATCTTTTAATAGATTATCCACCATTTCGTAATGTTTTTTATAGTAGTAATTTCATGCGTTGTTATCAAAAAACTCATTGATAATTCGTATCATTTTGTATGCCAAGCTATTCTAATGTGGGCATATTTTCTGGAAAAAAAATGGCGAAATAATTGTTACATAAATTTGGAAATGGTTAATGCTTTGTAGTTTATCTATATGGGTTTTAATATCTACATATAGTGACTCGTTAAAATCGAAGTAATGCATGGTGTGCTGGATCCCCATCAAATCAACGGAGAGCCTCAACTTGCCGGAGGGCCGTAGAATCCTTCCTCTATTGCAACGTTAATTAAACATGCATAAGATATAGATTTTCTAATTGCCTGGTAGCGGATTGTTACCGATTTCATGCGTTTGTTAAGAATTGTCAGAGATGTAATCACTAGTCCCGATAAGCTGTTGTGCCGAAGGCTCTGTAACATTATACAGTCAAATCTCCCATTACATTATTAATTCGTACCTCATTAAATGGAAACAATGTAATAAGAAACTCAGAATTAATTCAAATCAGGAAATGCATTCAATGAAAACCGCATTATGAGAAACATAAAAATAAGATTAATTTATACCACGTCTTAAAAGAAATTCAGAATTAATAAAAATGAAATTAATCCGTAGAATATCAGAAAGAAAGAAATAGTACATAAATCAAACGTAAATAAAAACTGCATTCTCAAAGTATCAAGTTATGGTGGATACGGTTAATAGATAAAATTTTACTATAGAATGAATTTGTAATGAATAGTAATGAATTTGTAGATTTTTACACATTTGAATTTAGGTTTATTGAATATAATTCATAGTTCGTGTAGTATAAAATCTAAAAAAAAAATTGTTTCCTACAAAAATACTTGATTTGATTCATGTTAGATTGTTTTATTATTCATTATCACTGTCAAATATTTGCAGTCCAGGTTTTCTCTTAACTGATTGGTTCGGAAATCTTCCTCATTTCGCAAATTTCTGCTTGGTTTTCAAAATAATTTTTATTTTGTAATTCTATCAAAACCTCTTAATGTGGATTCAAGCAATTTTGAAATTCTCTTCTAAATTTTGCCCTGCATATCGTTGAAAGATTATTTTGAGTTAATGGACGCTCTAATACTCTAATTCTTTAGCCAAATTATGTCCTTATTTTACATTATAACTGAAGTTTGAAATGTATTTACTTGTGGTTTCTTCCACAAATGCAATTGTGTGTGTGTGTGTG
>BMAW01085820.1:104193-157790 GCA_019974015.1 Nephila pilipes
GTGAGTGAGTGAGTGAGTGAGTGAGTGAGTGAGTGAGACTCAATAATTAACTCCTCTCTCCTCATTTAAAGTCTCTTCACGAAGTTATTCTTCTATATCTTCATAGTTTCTACCTGCAAATCCTTCGCTGTTCAAAGCAAAAACAATGTTTACAAATCCTTTAAGTGGAGCTGAAATATTATTTTCGTTTTGAACTATTTGGAGCAAAACGGGTCTCCAACATGCATTAAATGTTGATGTCTGCGCAAGCTAATGAGAAAGAGTTCGAATGCAATCTAAAATAGAAAATTCTTTTCAAAACTGGAGAGGGGTTTAAACCTTTATCATTTTCTAATCTGTTAGGAAATGCTTGAAAAAATTGGTGTATGTAGTACATTTTGAAAGTTCGGATGACGCTTTAATCCTGTGGCTGCATAGATGAAGTGCAGTTAGGAAGCGGAAATTGTTTCACATTTGCAAGATTCATTTCCTTACTATGACAACCAGCGTGAATCCACAAAACTTTGAAACTTAAAATTTTATTACACACACGTTTGAAAACATTTAAAGACTATCTTAGAATAAATTAAAAGAGAGAAATGTGTTTTACAGTTTGCTGATTTTTAGGAAAATACCCCGATAATTGAAATTAATAAACAGGGGGAATACCTCCATAAATGTCAACTAAAAAAATTTAAGACATCAAATAAATGCTGCCATAGATAAATGTTTCAAGGCATTTGAATTGTTAGAAAGTTCTTGAACGAAAACCACATTATGAGGAGACTGCATTTTAGGAGAGATACGAGAGGTATTTTTTTAAATCAGAGAAGATATATTTTTTAATAAAAAAAAATGCTGTAAATATCATTAAAAAATATTTTTTCCGTATTCTACTTATAATCTACGTTTCTGCATAATTTCCATTTTGTTCAAACATTTGTCACACCGCTCAACAAGTTTTTGAACTCCGATATTTAAGAAATCTGCCACATGTGAAGAAGTCCAATTCATGACTGCAGTTTTCACTTCGTCGTCTTTGTACAGCTGTCCGCCAAGGAACTCCCTTTTAGTTCTGGAATAAATGAAAATATCTGGCGGCAAGCTCTTGACTAAGGTGGATGGTCTAGTCGTTTCCATCCAGAAGAATTGATTTTCCCTTGTATTTGTGCTGAAGCACTCACACCTACTTTCGAACTTCAATATCTTTCATTCCATTATCACCGTTAATTTCACAAATCTGACAGTGAATTTCCGCTGCTGTCAAACTTCTTGCCCTGAAGATTCGAATTCGGCGCCCCACTCAGTTTTCTTAAACATTGTAAACTTCTACTGCTGAGCACACAGAAGAGACGATATGGCTGTAAATAGCATCTAAACGCAATCAAAACATGCTGGGAGAAGATATGATTGCACTTTGCGTCGATCTCTCTCTCTCTCTCTCATTCACAAATTGACCTTATTTAAAAAAAAAAATAACCCTCGTATTTGTGGGTTTTTCACCTGTACTTTATATTTGCTGTTCTTCTGTCTGTGCAGCCTTAAGAACTTAATCAAACAACATGAATATTTTTATATTGTAATTGTAGTGGAAATAAAAAAAAAAATACAGCAAATTTGTTGCGTTTGATCTCTCTCTCCTTGCCGAAAAAAAAATTATTTACCATGGAGCTTAACTTTTGATGCCTAGAAGTTTGGAAATCTCTAAAACAAGATTTTTTTCTCCCATTTTAAAAGAAGCAATTGCTGATAATCTATTCGTCGTTATTTGGCTGACTGTGTGAGAATTTTTCTACTTTTTTAAGGGTTTCAGAGCTTGTGGAGAAAATAAAATACCATATTGCTGCTTTTGTGATGTTTATATTTTAAAATTATTCGTAGAGTTTAGATTTTTTTTATGTGTCTAATAATGAAATTTTCATCATTTTATTGAACTATAAAAGTATTTTTGGACAAAACATTTTTATTTCCTTTTGAATTAAATATGGACATAATTTTCCAGATATATTTGTACTTAGACACCATTTTTAAAAATAATGTTCCATGAATAAATAAAATACTTTCTCCTCATATATATAAAACAATGTACAAATATAGTGAAACAACTTTTTGAATGATATTATGTATATTCTTCTCGAAAAAATTATAGAACTTTGTAATTTAAAAATATTTTTAATTTTTTTCTTCTTTTTCTGTAATAAAATATTATTTCTTGAAATTTATGAATTATTTACAGAGAAAATATTTTTGCTTCATTATATGCATAAGTACCATATATATAAAACGGAAAAATTTTGCAGCCATTTTAGGAAATAGTTTTCTTTAAAATGGTTCCTAAAGATAACTATATTTCAGAAATCATGTCCTTGTTCAACTGCGAGGAAAAAACATCTTATTTACAAAAAAAATTACTCTTTGTAATTATATAGAATGATTAAAATATAATTATTAGGTACACAAAAACTGTAAGCTCCACTTAAATTTTATTCTTGTGTTGTAGTGAATTCATCTGAAGTATACTATTCGAAAGTATTTATTTCTGTTATTCTATCAATGATTTGAATTCCAAGCTGTAATATAATGTACATAACTCACTTTATTAAAATTAGATAAATGCATTTAAGTTAAATGCATAATTCAGTACTATACGAAAGTCTAATGATACTATAATGTCTAATGAAGTCTAATGATTGGTATACTAGTTAATATGCACAAAAGAATGCGTATTCATGTAAATTGTGTATTCTTATATACTTTATTATAAACTATTCTGAAACAAACCAAGCCGTTTTATAATTAATCTCAAATTCTATATTGATGCAATCATAATAATTTTCTCGTGGAATCGGCAAAATTTCAATAATTAAATTATGGGACAAACAAGTGAATTATAATGATTATAAAACAACAAATACAAATTATAAACTTAAAAAGTATTGATAATTAGTGTTGATCCCATCGATTACCTTTTCTCTTCTAAATAAAGTAAATTTATTTTTTTTAAAAAATCAGTTTCGTAACTAGGTTAAATAAGATAAACAATTAATACTTTTTAATCGATTCGAAAATTCTTCACAAAGTGGGATGCACTTTTAGAATTCCTATTTTTAGAATTAATTCCTTATCAATAATTAAATCTTATTTGTTACTAAACAATTTTGGAAGAAATAATTTAAGCAAGTCTTATTTTTTGAAAAATGTTTATTTATTATTTTGAACGCATTTTATTTCATAATTTATCTTTTAGAAAAAGGTATTAACTTCACTCTGCATATGTTAAACATATCACTCAATTATAAAAGATAACACTTAATATGTGCATTCTGCTTGTAATATTAATGCAAAATGTGCATACAATTTACTTTTTATACAGACAGAAAAACATTTTTAAGTATCCTGTTTAAAAATCAATAAAACTTCGTTTAACTTACATTTTTTGAGTATTAAAATGTTAATAAAATCGAAAAATTATTTGACTGAATACAGAATAACACATTAACGTCAAATAATACAGAATTTTACCAATACAAATAGAGATAAATATATTTCCTACGTTTATTCCATAATTTAGAACGCATAAATAAGACCGAAATTTCAAAGATATAAAAATTAAAGCCAGTACTCGGTATTAAAGAACATTAATGCAAAATTGAATTTCTAGAATGAGGTTTCAGCTGCTATTTTCTTATGCAATCAATTAAATAATATCTCGTGAATTCAAAAAATATATAATTTTAAATAGGCACATTTCAACTCTGAATTTATTTGCTATTGTAAGACATGTTGAATTGTCAAAAATTTCCTCGTAAATTAGTTTTGTAACTATTTAAAATTAAGTTTGATGTACTTTATATTTTGATTTAAAATGAAATTGTTGCGGTATTTGTACTTTTTAATACTTAGGTAACATTATTAAAATAAATACATGGTTGATTGTTATCGATTTATCGTCATTTTCACCATACATTATATCGATTGACGGTAGTGTTTTACTATATATCATATTATCGATCGATGATCTTGTTTCATTATACATGATATGTCTGGAAATTGTTTTTCAAGATATATCAACTAAAATATTTTGAGATAAATTAAGTAAAATTTTTAATTAATTATTTCGAATTAAGTTTAGAAAAGTTCTAAAAACAATTTCCCTAGAGAAATAGAAAATACTAAAGAGACGGCATCTAGAACATAAAAAAGAATATATGTAATCAATAAATAAATACAACATTGGATCCGTAGATGGCGCTGCTGACTTAATTCGTAAAGATGCGGATATTTTTCCTCATTTCTTCCAATTTCAAACTATTTTGTTTGTGTAAAAAAGAATATAATATCTTACTCTTTTATAAGTTTTTTAAGTATCTTCTTAAGCGAGAACAAGCGATATATACCACTTTACTTTGATTCATTTGACGATTATCTTTCTTGAAAAGATTCCATAAGATTTCACTTATATTAGCATGTTTCTTACAAAGAATTTATCGGATTTCATTATTACATTTTTTGCAAAATGACCTTTCTGATATTATTATATTTCTTGTACAGAATGTATTGGATAGTGCTGTATTACATAAAGAATTTATAGAATTTCATACACTTATTATCAAAACCTGCATCATTAATCATTATCTAATTCATTAATTGTGGATATCATATAGAAAATAGAATTAATTTACGAATTTTTGAAAACATATACTTTATAATTATTCTTCATTACATCATTTTTACCGTTTTATTTTTATTCTTTCAAAATGAGCAGAATAATTGTTCTGTAAAGGAGTAAAGTTAGGGAGAAATGTTGATGAAAGATTTGTAATACTGAAAATAAACATTGGTTGGGAAAAGATATATTTTTGACGATTAATATTGATGAATAGTAGAAAATACTATTTTTTTTTTTTTTTTTTTTTTTTTTTTTTTTTTTTCATTTACAATGCAGCTCAGAGAAATATATATTGAGCATTTACCTCGAATTGTAAATAGATAATTCGTGAATTAAATAAATGAATTATGAAATTATGTATATATTCTTCCTGTATATGAAATTTCTTATTATATATTGCTACATGAGAATTAAAATACACAGGGGTGAAAATTACAACTAAAAACCTGTTGATAACTTGTTCGTGTAGCTTATTAAAAGAAAGCGTTAGCAAAAAAGGAATTACACAAAATGCGATCGATAACAGGATGCGTAAAAATGCTTGAAATATCATTTTTTGTTCCACATCATCATATCATAAATAGTATTTTTTTTAAATAAATGAAATAAAAAATTATGTTGATAAGGAGTAATGATTCTTGTATCAGATTTTTCAGGGGGAAAACCTTTAGAAAAGAATTTCATGGTCAATTAAACAAACTGATATCACTGCTTTGACCTTTTGTTACCAAGAGAATAGAGAAATGTTTGCTTTTCTCGTAACTACATGTGTGTGAGGAAAAAATATACTTATAGATTTTCCATTAAAATGATTACGGACTTAAAAAATCAATATGAAGTATTTTTGCTTTTTTTTTTTTTTTTATATAAAATAATATTTCTAAATAATGATTCTCAGTGATGATATATTTACGATATATATATATATAAAATTCAAGTAAAATAGTATAAAGTAAATTATTTCATTTTTTTTTCGAATTATAAAGAAGTAATTATATTAGTAATGTAATAAGTTTATATTCGTATTATATAAATCAAAAGCTCACAAGCAGGAAAAAAGACTATATTTAAAATATTTCACCAATTAAATAAAATTTAAATTATTGAATTACTTATAACTTTCAAACAGCAGAACTTACTTTATGTGTACATAGGATATATAGTACCATTATATTTCTCTCTTAACCTTTCAAACTTGATCATGTTTATATATAAAAGCATGCGCATGATATATTTTATTGATATCATTTTGTTTATCGAGATAAAATGGACTATTATACATAATTGTCTTTGCATAAAAATTGAAATGATTAATTTTTCATAAAACGTGTATTATTACCTTAATAAACTTAAAATAGGATAATTTTATTTAATTATAATGTAGTTACTCAACTATTCTTGTTGATGTTTCAGCATTCATTGAATAACTTATAAGATAACTAAATAACCATGTTTAATTATTTTTATGGTTAAAAATTTAGGCTCGAGTCCAAAACAATTTTTATGATCTGTAGCAATATTATTGTAGCAAAACAGTTTTATAATAATTATTTCAGCCTTTTAATTGCACTCAAAAGGTACAATAATTAAAATAATGTGTAGCTTGATTAATTATTAAATAATTTATATTTGTTAAAACGTTGGCGTCTTTTTATGAAGATTAATGATAGCTTTAATATATTTACGATATTTTCTAGAAAATTAGCTTTGTTATATTATTAAAAATGTTATAGCTGTGTCTTTTCCTTGCATTTTTTCTTTATAAATGCATTTATTTTCTACGTATATTATTTAGAATTAGTAATGTTATACGTTCATGAATCTTCGTTCAAAATTTTTTTCTCAAAATTATAAGTGAAATTAAAATTATTTAGAATATGTTTTTATGAATGTCTGCTCTGAAACTACATAAGGTTGAACAAACTTTCAAAAATCTCATATTACATACATTCATCCAGTATATTCAACTGTTGAAATAACCTGTGAGCTAAATCATTTTATTAAATTCTCACTGAATAATTAAGTTTCGCACTTTATACCTTGTCATTGGTTCTTTGGTTATCCACAACCATTTTTAATATTTATACGCATAGACGTTATTTGTTTACTGTATAAAATTTTATATCTAGCCCCATATAAAGAATTTAGAGCAAATTTTCAAGAATTATTTCTTTGTATTTTATATAAAAGAAACCAGTTATTTAGTTTATTTTTTTTAAATATAATCAACAACATATACTAATGCCTGCGAGAACTGAAAAAAATATTTATATACATACTTATAAGAAAATGAACTGATAGCGTAATTTTATTACACTTAAGATAGAATAAAGCTTATTATATTTTTATTAATTATGTTAATATCAACCCCACACATGCAACAACATTGGTGCTATTGGTGACGGACTTCGTATTTTCAACCGCAACCAAAACATCTTAGGTAGCACCTCACTCTTCTAACTCCCCGCCACGCTAATGTTAGGATTTTGAGCCCGACAGATTTTTTGAATCAGATGTACTGTACTTTTATTTAAGACGAAAGTTTTCTACTATCTTACAATAATAAAAAAAATGTTTGTTTTAATTGTTTTTCCTTAAAGTTTTTGAAGTAAGGTTTCTCATGTTTTCTATCATAATTATTTATAGCCTTTACATTGAGTAATATTTTTCAAACTTAAATACACTTATGACGCAAATACTTTTTCAAAACTACTCATTTCTCTCTAGAAATTAAAATTTATAAATCTTACTCATGTGTTAGTATTTTGCTGTCTCTCCATGTTCACTAAAGTGACTTGTTTTTATTTGTTAAACGTTACTTCGTAATATTTACTTTTATTCTTTTATCATTTTTAACAAATATTTTGCAAACACTTATTCATTGTGTATTTAAAAGATTAAGAAAACAAATAACTCATTGAACTAAATTCTAAATAATAACTAACGAAATAATAACTGACTTATGCTGAATATTAATTAAGACTTACTTTGTTCTAAGCATTTTGGCTTCCTATTCTCAACCGCTGATGTAAGAAAGGGTCTACTATCTGCTTGTTTATTATTCTATTTCGTATAAATATCTGTATTTTAACATTTTCTTTTAAAAGCATTCAATAAATATATCAAGATATTTTTGAGCAACAATAATATGACATTATATAACAGGGTTGGCCTTTGGAAATCACATTTCAGAAAAAAAATTGACAAAACTATTTATTCTGTGTTGCTAGATGGAAATTGTTAAATTTCTCTAAATTACACCTCATTTTCTCCCAAATTGATATTATTTTTCTAAATTTTTCCCAAGACGTTTTTCCAAAACATAACGGTGGCTCAACTATTGCGTTTTGATAACCAGAATTCGGAGTAAAAATATCCTTAAGCCAAAGAATGTGCACTAATACTATAGTCTCAATTTTTTTTTTACTTTGAACTATTGTGAGTGTTTGTATTCAACGCTTAAATTTATTAAAATTAATATTCGGTCTGTTTTAACTATCTGCATTGTAACTGAGCTTGTGCGAACTGCTCTAACCAATCATCATACTTTCGGCTATTTACTGTAAGATGTATAAAATTCCCAAGACTTTCTTTACAAAATTGTAAGAAAAAATCGGTGCAATATTTTTTTTTTCTGTTCTTAATAGCATTATTAAGTTTTTTTAACCAACGAGAAATGAAATGAAATGAAATAATTAAGTAGTGGACATAGAGCAGTTTTACCTTATTATATTTCATACATATGTTTTATTTGCGTAACAACCGAACCTCTCACCTGCAAGAGCTGCACTATGTTCTTCCCTGTTATATACTGAAGCGATACCGAATAAATAGAGTTTCAGAAATAAAATTAACTTTATTGGCTTTATTTATTATCTTTACTTTGTTGAGTCATGTCTAGTATCAATTTAGTAGTTCAAAATAAATATTTTCTTTCTTAACTTTAAACTATTTTTTGTTCTAACTTCGTGCAGTAGAGAAAAAATATTGAAATATATTTCAGTTACAATTAACGCTCACTTGCGTCTTTTTTATAAATTTATCTCAGTTTAATGTATTTTGTCAACTTCCAATCCGAATTATTTTTAAAATAAGATAATATAATTGTCTTTAAATATAAGTTTGGAAAGAAAAAAAAAGAAATTTTGTATTTTTATCTTCCGACAACTAATGAAATATAAATGCCTCATAATCATCATGATGAATTGTGCTAATTGCCAGCACCTCTTTCCACATTATTAAGTCTGCCTTTCTTAAAATAAAATGTTCTCTAACGCTGAAAATGCTTGCCACTTGTGGTTTATAAGTTTCCAATAAGCCTATTAAAAGAAAGCTGGCTTGTAAACAAAATTTTTGAAGTAGAAATTTTAGGGTATGAGATGCATTTTTTAAAATTTTTAATTGAATAGAAAACATGGTATATGGGATTGAAAGGGTGGTGGTGGGAGAAATCGAAACGCTCTCTCTCTCTCTCTTAGTTAAGAATTGAATAGAATATTACCATTCAAGAAAAGAAAATTTGTTTTAAAAGATATTTATAAGAACCCATAGACTTTTTTTTTGACATGTTTAGTAGCATTTTGATTTTTTTTTTTTTTCACATCCCAATACATAGCTTGTCCCTTGAAATCAACTTTGATTTACTTCTCCATAAAATGAAACTTCGGAGCTTAAATGAAGTGAAATACATAAAATAATCAAGAAACCCACCCTTTAAATAACTTACCCCCCTGTACACCGCAAAAATCGTCGGATGTTATCGATTTTCTTAGAGTCCTGAATGAAAATCTAGGTCTTCTAAAACTCGAACAATACTAGTGAAAAACTAAGAATTCCATATAAGCTTGACCCTTACTCTTCAGCTGATCATCAGAGGCTGGGCTATGGCTCTTTCGACTGCAGCAGGTATTGAGCTCGCCTCTGATTCGCCCCCACCCAATTGACGTCACACTTACAGTCACAGGGGCGCTACTATGTTGGTACGGGTTGGATCAGAAAAGTAAAGTGCAGGGGTAAGAAACATCCGAGCGAACGTTATATTCCGGAATTTTCACGTTTCTCTTCTGAAAAGTTTTCCTATCGTAGAAAATTTTCTCCCCCCTTGCAAATAAGTTGTGTTTTCGTTCGCTGCAAAAAGTGGTTAACACTCGGTAGGAATGAATTTGTATGTTGTAGATGTGTTCTAAGATATCTTTTGGTTTCTGAAATTCTTTTGTAAACTTCTTTAGGAGGTAAGTGACTGTTTGTCTGAGACTGGAGAACTTTTTTTCTGTGCATGGATAAAAGTTTGGGACCAACTATAGATGAAAAGTTATTTTCATTCTACAATTAACTTACATTGATATTCGATGCATACTGATTTCCGATTCAAGAAGAATTAAAACAAGAGTTTGTCTGTTGTTCAGTAACGAATCGAAAAAGTTAATTTGAGAAATAATCGATTAGTTTCATTTGAATATAACTTTCGATCATTCGTATTCGATTTTTTTTTCTTCTCTTGGAGATAAATAACTTGCAATTTTTTTCATTAATCATTCTCATCATTGAGAAGCACTAAAGAAGTGGTTGCAAAATTTTATGGATGCAACGAAATAAGAATATTTTACATTAAGAAAAAATTGAAATCTTGCAACAGAAGTAAACCTGTTCGATATTAGAAATATTTTAAGATGATCATTCTTTAAATCAAGTTTGCCTTATAAAAATTTATTCATTCTACTTAAAAGCTTATACTCCGTACAAAGCTACACTGATGAAAAAGCGCACAATTAAAGTTTCAAGATAAATTCTTGTAAAATTATTTTACTTATAGAAAAATACACCAAGTGCTTAAACTGTAAACTTAACGAATGTTTTCTCTCATAGTGATATCTTTATTTAATACTTGGATGGTGCGCTAAAAAAAAATAAAACTTCCGAATATTGTATATGAGTTTTGAAGGGCTTGTTGACCACACCACTTGATACAATCAATTAAATCTGCTTAACTCATATAGGACATTATACTTCTTTATAGAACTATATCTGTTACTTTGTGCCGTGCTTAAGATTTCATCAGACGTCCACTAGGTATTTAATTGTTGTTGCAGGTTTCACGTAAGAAAACTCTAATTATCTATTCAAATGCTATGCAAAGTGTAACATTTAGTGTTCCAATATTTTATATCTTTATAGTATTCTTGTTTACACAAATGTGTGTATAATATCGTGAAACGCTCAAATAACTTGACCGTCCCCCTACCTATGCACAACTTTGTTATAAATGAATGCATCATTTTACAATTTTAGTCGATACAGTTCAGTATTCCAATAGGCTTTTATAGGCAATATCTTGAGAAATTGTCTGCACAGTTCAGCTCGCTTAAATGTGTATATATCGACTTATAATATAAAACAAAGTAAAAATATATCATTTATTAACATATGCTTCTGAATTGTACTGAGAATTGTATTAAACTAAGTATCATCAGATTATTTTAATAGATTATTAGATTAAAAGTGAAATATTTCATCGAAATCTAATTTATTTTAGAAAATATTTATATTGTTCAACTTCTTGTACACCATCACAACATTTTTAAAATAAATAGGTAATAGGAAAATTAGCTGCTTCGAAAAAAACAGAATATCAACCGATAGACTATTTACATGTATTGTACAGAAACAAGCTTATAGTCAAGAAGAAAATCATTTTGTATTGTTGCTCTTTAAATTTTTAATTGTGTTTCATTGCATAAAATTGCTTAAAAATCTGAAGAAAATCTATATAAATCAAATACCATAGTGTCTTATCAACACTTGAGATTGCATAGTGAACTACGAATACTATAAAATGCAAGGTAAAGCAGATTTTCAAGATGGAATCCAATTTGTTTCCGTTATAGCAATCTATCTACGTAACAGAATTGTAATAGCTTAACTGACTCTGAAAGACCTCGATTATTTTGGAACATTTTAGTATCCTCAACTGCTGACGCTTTGTAACGTAGTTAATTGTGGTGAAGGTTTTTTACGTGATCAGCAATTACCCTTCCCAGAATGCCCATAGCACCCAGTACTATGAGTAAACGCCTTCTAGCGAAAACCATCAAGAAACTAAACGCTGGCGTCAAAAAACAGGTAATTCACTATATATAATAAATACGAGTTTCTTCTTTTTAAGTATTTATTTAGAATACTGTAGTGTATGTACGTAGATTACATGGGAGTATGCTATTTCTTGATCTTCTAACTTTTAGTTACCTTTTTAGATAATCTTCCGTAGCTTTAGTTTGCTTGCCTGAAAGATAGTATTTATTCTTTACTGAATACGAACCGAATACAGCTTTGTATTCTTCGAATCGCTTTTTCTTTTCATTCTCTTGTATATTTGAGATTGAAATCATTCTGATTTGTGTATAATGCTTAATAACTTTTATAAAATCTCGATAATAACTAAACTGCTACTACTACTGCTTTAAAGAGTGCATTAATATACTACGTTTAAGTTCAAAATTTTTATATAAAAAGAGTTATTTACATATCTTAAAATAGTAAAAGCTTTTTTTATGTGCAGATTCCGCAACGCAGTTCTTTTTTTCCGACTGTATTCAATTAGAATGTGAAATTCGACTACTGTGTTTTAAATCCTTTCTATAATTCTTCGGTGAAAAGAATGTTTTCTCGAAATTGCGTGAAAAGATGTACAATCGAAATAAAGCTGCTTAGAACTGTTTGTAAACTGATTATTAACGTGCATCTAAATTTTTTTTAACATTTTATATTTTTAAAGTATAATCAACTAATAAGAAACTAGAAACAAAAATTATTCCTTGATCTCCACAGAAAATTTTAAAATTATGGTATGTATCAGTTGCAAGATAACGCAGTTTAAAAAAATCTCAAGATAGTTCGTTTTAGATATTGTTTAATAATATTTAAGAATTAAGTACATAAATATTTCTATCAAATATATAAATGTATGTTTTCAATTGATGGAATGTGTTCCCTTATTTTTCTTAAATACATTTGTTAAGTATTTGCTGTGTCGAACTAAACTGTATAGATCCAATTCTTTGATTTTCTTCAATAATTCTGTCGAAGAAACAATTTAACTTTGCATACATTTTAAGAACTAAATTTAGTTGAACCTTGAAAGCTTTTTTTTTTAAATAAATAAAAATTTTAAGCTATTTGACTCGACATTCAGTTTTGCATTAAAGCTGAAGAGCGTGGTATTTGGAGGATTTTAAAATTTCGTTTTATTCGTATTTCTGTCATATTTTATTAACTTTATGTTCAGACCAGATAACTGTACAATAAACTAAATTATTTGTCCATTGATAAGTGAAACGTAACTAAGAGTACGTTAATATTTTAGATCAAATGGAAAGGTTTTCTAAGCCAGCTAACAGGGTTTTTTTTACTGTTTCTGTTTATGATACAAATTAACATTGATATCTTAAGAAATTTTCTGTTAGTACAATTTTTACAGAAAAAAGTCTACTTTAAATTATTCGAATCGACTTTGTTGTTATTCTGTGTGTTGTGATTTTAATACTTTGTTGTATACAATCCTATAAAATTGAATAAACTGTTACCTGAATGTGCGATCTGTCTGAGTTATGAACGGTAACATTTGGATCAGATTCTAAAACTGTTGATGGATGTCAACCTGTTATCCATCTTGTAAATTTTCTTTTTCTTTTATTCTAAGAAACTGACTACGAACCTTGTTTGTCTTAGTAGCACGGAAATGACAAATACTTATTCTGGCATACTGCCAATTTTTTTTTCTGGAAAGAAACCTGGAAATGAGTTCTTAGGATGAAGTGAAGTCATTGGCAGGTCAAAAAAATCGAAAGTACTTCATTCACTTAAAAATTCAACTTTTACTTGCTAGAAAAGTTTTTATTCCACTAAGTAACCGAAAGGGGGGATAAATTTCTTGACGTCAAGTTTAAGACTTGATGACTTAGAGCGCAGGCGCAGACAGGCCACCACCCCATCAACTGACGTCACTGTGACGTCGTCTTCAGCTCTGACGTCAAAGATTCGACTTTTTGATGTTGATGTTAGGAGACGGACATAAAATCGGAGACTAGGTTGCCATGTAGACGAAAAGAAAAGTTTGGAAAATAATATTGAATAAGGTTTCTATTAAATTTATGCATCCATTGTACGTGTTTGACAATGTCTACATTCGAACCTCAAGGATGCTGAGATGAATTTTAAAGAATGAATCCCACGTATACCAGTGAAGGAAATATTGAAACTTTTAAAGAATTTTTTATATATCGGGAACAAATCGATCCATCGAAAGGAAACTAGATTCTATGTTAATATCCAGTATTACATGCATTTGACATTTACTATTAATGCTCTCAATATGTTAATTGTTTTTCCTTCACTTAAGAGGAAATTTAACTAAATATAATGCAAACAAGAAGTTTTTCTTGAAGAAAGACTTTTCATTAACAAAAATACTCTAAGGTTCCTGTTCAGCCTGTTTTACAAGTAATTTTCGTCATCTGATCGAGGTTCAAAATTCTGAGTTCCATCTCCACCGCAACTCGTGTTCTCAAGCAAATAAAAATTGTATCAGCTTTTTGCATTAAAAACGTTATCTGCTCGAAACCAAACGCTTCTCTTTTGTGCCGTTTTAAAATGGAGGTATAAAAAGATCGAGATTTAAAAATAACAATTGTCTATTTAATAAAAAAAAAAAAAAAACATCTTGCCGATGGATTTGAGACTTAATTTTACTGAAGATTTTCGAATAAAATAATGCGACTGCCAGGTTTCATTTCACTGGACCTCAAAGTAATCGAGTATTATAAGCCGCCCTAGCGTGGTCCTGGGAGCATTCAAATCATTGAAAAGACCAGAATTCCAGTTGAGTCGCGAATTCGAAGCTTAATTTCACAGAAATCGCTCATTAAGAGGGGGGGGGCTACCTTCTGATAAATCAGACTGGGCTTCAAATTTCTAGTCCTGAAATGGAGAAGTTAGAATGTTAAGATATCCCGTGCCTTCTTTGGCATCTAATTATGATTCAAAATCTTCAGATTCGCCAACAATAGCATGTTGTGATGTTGCATCTAATCCGATATTGATTAGAATCAGCTATTATCTTGTGATGTATTCAAGAGAATGATTGATTGTTTTGTTAATTTAATTTAAGAAGTTATTCGAACCTATTGGGAAGGACATCATTTTTTTGAGTCTCGTTCAAGTGAAGATACCTGAGATGGAACCCCTCTCTCCAAACTTCACGCTTCGCTAACGGGAGGACTTGAAGCCTCGACAAATTTAACTTGTATCAGTTCCACAATCACGACAGTTGTTTAGTGGCATCAGGACTCGAATCCACGACTGGTGAAAGAATGCCCGTAGAGAACTTGCGATTATGACCACTCGGTCATTATACTGAATACTATATGAAGTTAGAAAAATTGAATACCATCTCTGTTGTCAATTGACTATGATTCAGGAATACGTGCTTTTCCATTTACCATTGTGGAGTGCGTTATTAGTTTGGTACCTCTCTTGGGAACTTTTGAATTTTCATGCATTGTTTCTCTGCCAACAAGGCTGGTTTTCAATCCATTTCAGACCTGAATGATTATGGCTTCGAGTAAAATATTATGGGACTTAAGTGTCTAAATCAATATTGATAATTTTTTAATAATAAAATAAAATATGCAATTCATAACTAGGAATGATCACGTTTTTTTTTTTTTTTTTTTCCTTTTAGCTCAATTTTTTCATTAAGAAAGATAAAATGTTATTTTACTTTGGAGGGAAAAAAAGGTTGATGGGCGCATATATATATATATCACAAAATCATTTCTATTTTGGTACATTTTTTACTAAAATAAAAATAATTTTGCTAAATATTTGAATTCATTATTATAACTTAAAATCTTTAATCTACAATTTGTACAATTCTATTGATCAATGTAAAGTCTACTTTGCAATTCCATTATATTTGTAGTATCAAACATTTAAAGCAGATCCTGGCGGGGGGAGGAAAGGTCTTGCTGCACTGTCTTTTTAAGAGATTTTATTTTTGGCTGATATTTATTATATAACTATAATTAAATTGGTTTAAATTATTATATGCAAATAGAAATGAATTTTTATCTTAATGTCAGAAAAAATTTATGACTTTATCCAGCAATCAAGCCTCTCATTAGTTATGGCTATTGTTCTAGTTTTTATTGCAACTTTATGGAAATTATTGCTTTAATAATTATTTTTTTAAGTTATTTCTTCCACTGTTTTTCTTCTCCATATTTAAATTGCTCGATTAAAACTTTAAAATGTTTTCGCGAACTTTCTACTTTTATATATTTAAACCTAACATGATGAATTTCACGCAGGTGTTTTAGAATTTATTCGTTTATATTTAAAAAAAAAAAAAGGAAAAAAAAACTTTTGAAGTTCAATTTCTTCAAAAAAAAAAAATTTAAAACGTTTCAATTGCAAAATTTTTCAAGAAATCATAAAAATTGCAAAAAACCACGTTTGATTTATTATAAAATAAAAATACTAAGTAACATTTCTAGAGCTTTCAAGGAAAACCAAATCGCTTGGAATATTTTGAATAAAAAGACGTCGAAATCTCATTTTGAGGAAATGAATACAATCAAACCTGGAATCATTTTTATTGTTATCACCGATAAAAGTGTGAAGTGTTTTTTCAATCAAAATATTCCTTTGAGTTTTTTGAGCAACTCTTCTTTCTTTAACCCACTTCAATTGCGTTCAACTCAGAAAAAAATATTGTTAAAAAAAGGCGACTGAAGATCAACTTAACATTTATTTCTCGACACTACTCACGCTTTTCACTGTTTAAGTATTTTTTCGCACCACATCAGTCTATAAATAACTCTCACTTCAGTAAATAGAATCACATTTTCTTCTCTGGCAACCTCGCACTCGGCGCCGATGAGTGTTTACGGATAAGTAGGCGTTTGCGGTTTCCTTTTGTAAGCCATTCGTTTTAAATCGGTGTCAAAAAATTTTGTGAATGAAAGAATGAATGTTTTACTTTCTTCAGAGCACTACGGAGATTTCAAGAGCTCAGTTACGATTTTACGCTGCCTCAATCTTTAACACAACTTTTATATTTCTTTTCTTTTTTTTTATAACTAGAATTTTACGTATTGCATCTTTCCGTATAAGCGAGAGATTTTCATTTCACACCACATTTTGTAATGTACTTGATTTGTGTTTCTTGCATTTAGAGTTAAGTGAGTTAGAGCCAAAAATGTATAGTAATACTTTTTGAAGTGTTTTTTTTTTCAATGTATAAAATTTCTTCGAAGCTTGAAATAAATTCTTCGCTTTTTCAAAACGATGCAAAGATCGCGATAACTTAAGTTTTCATATTGAGACGCAGTAATCGAATGATTGTGGTTTCAAACTTTGATTCTACTAAAGAAAGTAAAATAATGGGTATATAACTTCAAAATTTTTGCTAAGCATATTGAAAAATTTTAAGCGCCACATATTATCTTTCATATAACCACGGTTGCAAAAAAAATAAATCCTTTAGTTTCTTATTGTTCAGATTTTATATTTCACTAATCTGATTTAACATTTGAGAAGTATTTAAAAGTAATAATTAATCATTCATTCTGCTGATTGGTCTCAAAATTAATAAAATGGAGATTAAAAGAAATTGTTTGTTGGAAATAATGTGTATAAAGTACTGCCATGGAGAGAGTAAGGAATTTTATCCAACTTACTAGAAAAATAAAATATTGCTTTCTGCAATCAAAAAAGTTATTACGAGATAAAGAATCATTTTTACTTAATGGCTTGCATAAATCGCGATGCGATGCTCTTTTTAACAGAGTGAAAAAACGTTTGTTACCAATTTTATATTTTCTGTTTTGCTAAGACAGAATAATTGGAACTATTTAGCTAATTTTCATTGCATATATATTGTATTATATCTTACTTAATTAAAATCTAATTTTATGATTTCTCTTAAAAATATTTTTACGTTTGCCATTTAATTAGTTATATTCAAGAAAATGTTTTCAATTAAACTTATTTTATTTGAAATCCAAAACAATGGTAACATTTTGATAAATATGGCATTTTCTCACCTTTATATTTTATGTTAATATTTGAAAAAAATTTAAGCTTTAATGGTCAAATTTTAAAATAATGCATGATTTTTAAAAATGTAGATTGAAATTGATTTACTTCTATTGTATCTCTCGTATTTGTTAGGATATCGTAAAAAACTGTATCTTAAAAATTAATATTTTAATTTATTAAAAATTGTTTTAATTTAAGCGGCTTCTAAAATACCTTTGATGATTCAACTACATGTTGTGAATTTTTTAATTTCAAAAATGCTTTAAAAAATTCTTGCGCTGAATTTTTTTTTTTTTTTATCTCATTCGTGTATACTTTCATTTGTTCCATTGCCGTTAGTTGATGAATTCATTCATAAGCTCATTTCTCGGAATTTTTACTTATTGAGCTTAATATTTAAAGTAAATAAAAATAAGACAGCAAATACTTGGAAATAGAAATATTTTTTTGACATTTAAATAAATAAATATATATGGGACAAACCATGCATTTCTCTTTTCTGAGAATTCATTGATGCCAAAGTATATGTCACTAATTTGTTAGTTTAATTCAATCTGTTGTATTTTTAATTTCCTTTAAAAATACATAAGGATTTATTTAAAAAAAATGTCTGATCGCGATAAAAGATAAATGGTGGTTTATTTTAATTCTGTTTTTCTTTTATTGAATAAAATGAATTATTGCAAATGATAAAATCAATGTTTTTCACAGAATTGAAGAACCAAGAGTCTAATTTCTAAATGTTGCAAAATATTTTTTGCTTCGTGGAACCACCATTGATTGTTATATTCACGGAATTTCTTCATTAAGGCTTTATTATACATCATTTTGACGTACTTTCTAAGCAAAAAGATAGCACGCAAACTATAATCAACAGCTGAATCGATTTTTGTATTTTTAGCTACTTCGGTAACTTCAAAGGGAATCTTTTTGCGTAATGTCTTACAAGACATATAGATTTTCTTGTGCATCGCCATATAATTTTATATCATTCGTTGGAAAAGTATTTGAATGTGCATAACTGATTAAGTTTTTTTTAGATTTCAGTAACTCTCTATCATATTAATTGTTAAATAATTTTCTGAATAATATTAAATAACTATAATAATTCTGGTGGTGGGAAGTTGTACAGAAATTCTTTTGATTTAAATACAGTTTTTGTTTCCCTTTAGAAATGCCCTTAAAAATTATACCCAATTAGAAATTGCCGCTTTTAATTCCTGAACAATATAATTTGCAATTTATTCCTTCTTTTCCTTTGAATTTCTCTTTCTGTGGTCATTTCACTTTTCTAAAATATTATCAAAGAAATTTTTTTGAATATCTGAATTTTCGATTTGTTTTATCTTAAAATTTATTTACTTGCAAGCAGGAAAACATTACTTACATTGCGTCTTTTTAATTCTTTTACTTTTTAATGCAAAGTTTTAATTCTAGCTAAAGGAACCAATGATCAAAATTTATATTTAATTGTAACTTTTTTAGTGTTAGCATGCAGAGATTTTAAAGTGTTTCCTGTTTTTTTCTTTCATACACTTTTCTTAAAAGGCTTATAAATGTATCCGAAACATGTCATTAATATATATATATTCAAGAAACTCTACGAGAAAAAACATTTCTTATTATTATACTATTAATTTTTAATGCAAATATTTGCATAACTGTTTAATTTTGTTATATTCTTAAAACATTTCGTCTTTCGAACTTCTCTTCAGAATTCTGATTTTCTAAAGCATCTTTTTAAATTTTAATTCTCCCGTGCGTATTTGGAATTGAAATAATCTTTTTAAAATGCGTGAACTTTATGAGCTATGATTTAATTAGGTTTTGCCCGTTAGATTTAAACTTTTTGTAGTACTACTCAAAGATAAGATGTGAATTGTATTATTTCTAATCTTATTTAACTTAAACTTTTTTTTAAAAAAAAAAATTCTTTTGTCTCTTTAATCACTAGTGCTATTTTTAAACATTTGGCATATTTCTCCTTCAAATATGATCGATTTTTTTGTTCTTAATTTTTTCAAGTTTAATTTTCTTAATGATTTTACATATCTTGAAACGATCTTAAGAAACTTCTCTGACTTATATGTATATTTCCGTTTTGTGATTTTCTTAAATTTTCTGATGTTGCCTCATTTCTTCATTTTTAAGATTTCAATAGTCTTATTATATTTTGAAATTCTTGAACTGTTTTGATGGTGGGGAACCATATAATTTTTGTAGTAAATATGTGATTCTTTGATTGTAACTTATTTATGTCTTTTTTTTGGCAACTAAGTTACCTCTAATTGTGCCCCAATGAAGTATCTATGCAACACTTACTGAGAAATAACTTTTTTTTCATTGATGAATTCCACTTTGACTCGGAATTTATGAGGATCTAAATTATTGAATAAAGAAAAGACAATAATTTCAACTAATATTTACTTTCATAAACTTTTTATGAGAAAAAGCATTTGTGATTGCTTGATTGCAATCTAGATCTTTAAAATAAAATGTAGTTAATTCTTTACATTTTAGAACATTGGTTTTAGAATTTAAACATTTTTTTTTTTGCTCCAGCACGAATGATTGTGTGATGTTTAAGAGAATGAAAGCTGCATTATGTATATGTACCTTTAGATATATTATGAATGTGTTGTGTATGCTGTCTGCTTGGTTGCTTTTTCTGTGTCGGCCTTGAATATTGAGCGAATGCTATAAAAGGAATGTTTTAGTATTAATTTATTTTTCAGATATCAAATTTCATTACTGACATTAAGTGTAAATAATTTTTGTGTATGTAAAACTGTTCCTTGTATCAAATTAGTAAAGTTTACAAAAAATTTGAATTTGAAATTACATTTGAAATATTTTTCGAACTTTTAAAAAAAGCAATTTATTTCCTGAAAAAACAGAATAAGATGTTATGAAATGACATGAAAAAGTATTTCAGCTGAGAAATTCGAAACACCATACTAAATATCTGAATAATTTTTTACTCAACAAATATACTGAAGTCTCATTTTTGTTGATGAAGCAAAATCTTATTCTTTAAAGTAATTAATAATATTATTTTTAACATTAAAATTTTCACAAATTAATAATTTCACAAATGCCTTGCTACATGAATGTTATTACTTTTCTTCTTGGTACATTTCCCCCAAATAAAGTTAATGAGCCTAACTTTATACAAATTTGCTTAAGATTTTCCATAAATCTTATTGCATATAATTGAGCAGTACAAGAAACTATTTCTAAAAAATATGTGAATAGAAATTATGTTTCTTAAAAGAAATAAATACTAGGATATGTAGCTATTCTTCCACAGTGTTCACGTATATATAAAAAAATTGAGCTTCGGCAGAAATGCAAGTTCACTGTTAGAAACTACAATTATGCTACGATATTCACCCGAAACACAAGCATGTGGGAAAGCTTTTTTTCATCAAATTCAGTTGAATCTTTTCATTTTAAAGCACTACATACTAAGCACCTAACTGCTTTCAGCACAATGCAAAGGAATATTTGTACAAAAGGTACGTTTGAAAGCATAATTTTTTCAGAAGCTTATTGCTCGCTAATCGACGCACAAAACCAAATAATTTAGTTACTGATAATCAAACAAACCTCCAGAATTCGAAAAGTTTATACCTTTGCAAAACGGACTACATTAAA
Organism: Nephila pilipes; assembly: GCA_019974015.1. Taxonomy (NCBI): domain Eukaryota; kingdom Metazoa; phylum Arthropoda; class Arachnida; order Araneae; family Nephilidae; genus Nephila; species Nephila pilipes. The sequence goes on from BMAW01085820.1 coordinate 125,594, forward strand.
GCAAAAAAAAAAAATCTTTTCAAAATATGTTTTCATTGTAATTGATATTCAATCTTTTGAATATTCAGAAAGACCAAAAAAAGTCGATAAATACTCAGATTTTGATTCTAATCCTTTTGATTAATATTCAATTTTAAACGATTTTGAAGAAAATTCTACCCCAATATTACTCCCAAAGCTTTACCATATCTACCTTTGTCCTTGCATTAAAGGACCATGGTCCATTGTCATTAACATTATTAAAGATATTGAATTTTTGCTATTTCGAACACCTTTATTTTTGGGGAAGAAACAAATAATTTTACTCCCAACGTATGCATTGCACTCGGTTTTTTGACTCTATGAAGCAACCGTTTTGAATGGTCCGTTTTACAAAGGTCCTCTATATATCTTTGGGTGCCATGCTGTAGCTCTGATTCTAGTATCTTGTTTCCGCATGCTGCTGACCCCAGTGTTGGCCTGCACGACTTAGCCTGGTAATCTGGTATGTCCAAGTATACTCCTTTGGTAAGCTACACACGCCTACTGCTTTATACTGATTTTTCCTCTTTATTTTTCTCTTCTCTATTTCTCTGCGAGTTTTATCTACCTTTGATTTTTTTTTTCCTATTGTAAATCTTCTTGTGGGGTTTTTTTTTAAACAATTTATGTTGAGTTTTTCAGCGTAGGTTTATGAATCATTTCGAACGCGTAGAAGTATTAAAATGGAGCATAATGTTTTAAAGAAAAAAAAATATCTCTATTTCCTCATTTCGAATGTTAATTATCTTAATAAATATTTTTTAAATTTTTGGGCTATATCGTCTTGTATATTCATAAATCTCATGGATGCCTTCATCCACTGATAAAAATAGGTTCTTGAAGGCATCCAACTGAAAAACATTGTCTTGCTTGTTGCATGCTGTAAGTATTTTATTGTAGAATACAAATAAGCATGTGAGGTTATTTTACTGCATGGCATGTCTTAGATTTATACTAGTGATTGTACGTTTTATATAAACTTTGTATGTATAATTAGATATTGTTTTTCTATATTTCTTTGACATGTTTGTATATTTTAGGTTTTAATTTATGGTATGTATTTATGGTGTTTTTTTTTTTTTTTTTTTTATTACAGCATTAATAAAAACTGGATTTAAATATGTTGTGCATTTTGATGTTTATTTTTGACTTTCATGGTATAAATCTTCAAATTGATAGCTTAGAAATATTAAATAATCCTATAATGTTTTTAAAAAGTTATCAGGTTTTTTTATTTTCTTAAATAGAAAGGAGTTTTGCACACTTTTTTGAGGTGTAATAAAATGTACAGTAAAGTCTGTAGAATTTTATTAATTACGTAATTAAAAAAATTTCCTTCTTAAATTGATGAATCACATCAATCAGTTATTAGATTGGATATTTTATGATTTTGAATTTATCCTCGGTTCATTTACAAAAGTGAAAAGCAGCAATATATATCTGTTAGCGAATAAACAATTTATTCGAATTAGAAAAATATTATATGGTTAAGTCAGTTAGAATTTTAATTATGTTCTAGAAAAAATTTTAAAAATATTTTTCTTATTCACTTAATAGCTTCAAACTTCTTAAATTTTTTTGAAAAAGCCGACTTTTTTCTTCGATAACATTATTCTTGAACAAGACTGATGCTAGCATAAAAATATTTTTTTAGGTTTTCGTTTTACATTAGTGCGTGTTTCTTATTATTACATTAATGGCTGAAGACATATTAAATAAAAAAAAATATATCATCACTTCAGTAAAAAGTTTGTTTGGCTGAAATTCGAACGAAAATAAATAGTATAATTTTCTTTATTTAACTAATAACATTTTAAGTTTAAAAGATTTATTTTTATTGTGAAGAGGAAAGTTGTCTTACTTGAATGAGATTGAGAAATATAATCAATTGTATAACTGAATTTAATGCAATTAAAACAAAACTTGAAATTGAATTTTTCATCCATACAAATCAATTGAAGAAAGTACTATGAAACTTTGTTTTAGATAATAACGTTCTGACTCTTTGCATATGTAGAAATTGAATATTTAAAATACAAGCATATAAGTTAAAAAATTTTAATATAAATTATTTCAGGCATATTAATTATTCTTTCATAAAAATAAACCTTTTTTATATTTTAAAACTCATATAACTGTATATATTTTAATTTATGAGATAAAAGTAGAGTTATAAATTGAAATGCAATTTTTTATGATAGACTATACCACATAATATATGAAAAAATTATTTAACATCTATGTTTTGTGAAAGCATTTTATTCTTTACGAACATTTAAATCCAAAACTAATACTTCATTTCCGTAGAATTTTCACTTTTTAAAGATGGTTTTATAGCTTTGAAATAATTATTGGAAATTGTAATTACATTCCTATTAAGACCTGAGGTGTTAATGTACTAACATGTAATTCATGATTATTTGATTTAAAAATAATTGAAAAATTTTATTATAGAAAAATAAAGTTGTCGAAATTCAAAAACTGTTAAACCAATATTTTTTATTATTAAATTGTTGTATTATTATCAATGTATGTATAATACATTTTCAAAACTGGGAGTGTTAAAAATGTGTGCTTAAATGTGTATTCCTCCGTAGTCCTCTTTTTGTATTAAATGCTTAGATCCTTTGAACTTAATAGCTGTAGTTATATAATTTAATAACTCAAAAGAGTCTGTGTATTTTTTGTAAGCATCTTTTTTTAATTTATCAAAAATAATTTACCCTTTTTATTATTAACTATTTTAATATCTGGGACATAAGAAGGTTCGGTTAATTTGGGCATTGCTAACAGATTTTGTTCTCAAAAATGATTGTAGAAAATTGTTATATAAAGATGTGAATTACTATTTTATTTAAAATATGTTATCCTTATAATCAAACTCTTATGAGTTGCAAATCAGTTGTCCAAAATCCTGTAATCAATCCTCAATTGACATACTTCTAATTTGGTTCAACTTAATTTGTTTTCCTTTGTGTAGGGGTCAGCGGACTCAAATTATAGCCAACCTTCTTCCGACCTGTCTCTAGATGAAGAACGAGAGGCACTACGCCGTGAGACGGAGCGGCAGGCGTTGGCCCAGCTGGAGAAGGCTCGGGTGAGTATTGGAACACACTTTGAATAAAAATTGAGGAGTGCAAGCTGAATAATCATTGGCACAAGCCTTATAGGTGGAGAAAACCCGATCTGAAGACTGAGTCTGAATCATACTTTCAATAGTGACCGTCTTTCAGACTAATGGGGAATTGATTCACTTTAAGTTCAATTGGGCCTCAAAGTCCACGCGTGTGACGTAGCCTAGTGGTCAGGATCTCGAACTCATGTCCAGTGTTGTTTCCGTCGAGTTGTGGGGCTCGAGTGCTGATTCCTCCAAAGACCCGTTGTGTGCAGTGGGTCTGAAGTCAAATATAATAAATCAAGCTCAAAGTCCTCCCATTGGAGTGATTTGGAAATTTAGAGACTGAAGTGCCAGCTCAGGTGTCGTCCTCGGTCTTTGGCTGCAGTTCAAAATTTCGAAGTTTGTCGCCAATTTCGCTCATGTTGTTCAAATGCGACGTTTATAAACGATCTATCAATACCCTCACATAACGTTGTGTAAAGTACTATCGCAGGTGTCGTCTTAGTCTCAACGATCGCGGTTCTCACTTATGAAATGTTTCTGCGATCGATATTCTAGAACGACGTTTCCTTCAGAAGCTTACTTTCTTTAGGTAGGTATGGGAATCACATGACCGCCCCCCCCGAGACACGCTAGTGATCGTCCTTTCCCGTGGGGCTTACTCCTTTGATAAACACGGGTGACTTCCCCTGGGATATCTTAGCGATCCTTCAGCATTTTCGATCCTCCTTGTCAACGAATTTATCCTTTCTTCCATTTTCTCAATTGTCTGGATTCTAGTTACGCCTTGTTTGGAGCATTATAACCATATATGGCTCTTGCGCCATTGACCTCCACTAATTATTCAATCTAGAACGACTTTAATTCAAACCATCAAGTGTGAATTAAAACCAATAAATATATCTCTTTTCTTGCCCCCAAAATGGAATATACTTGTCTATTAGAAATAAATGTTTTGAAGGAGGTCAAGACAACGAAGCGTTATTGTAATTTAGAGAAAATGGTAGTCTTGCTCCTCCACGATCAGTAATGACCTCAGCAAAGACTGTAATGCAGAATTATAATGTTCTCGTGAAATTTCACCTGGTCTAAATAAGTTAGGAATGATAGGCAAGTTGGGTAAGAGTGGCTTTAATTCAAGTCTTCATCTGGTGTCCTGAATGGGTTTAAAATTATTGTATCCGTCGTGAACAGTCCTCGTGTGGCTTTTAGAGCGAATTCCATATCCACAATTTACAAGAATTTGAGTATCCCCTCAACTTATTGATTTGTCTGTTAAATAATACGAGCTTAATGGCCAGGGGGGGTTCATATTTTTTTTTTTATTTATAAATAAAATAAAAATATGAACTTTTAGAACATAATTTAAGTATGCCGAGAGATAGGTATTTTCTGTCCCATTTTTTCCTTAAGTCAAACAGTGTATGTTACAATTGTATTAATATGAAAACAAATAACATGTTAATCTATAGAAATCTTTTTAATTTTTGAAGAGTCATATTATTTTTTTCAATATATGATACTTTTTGTTCAGATTAGTGCATTGAGTATTCTCTTTATAGACGAAGGCGGTTGCTTTTGCCGTTCGTACCAATGTCGCTTACGATGGGAGCTTAGATGATGATTCTCCAGTGCACGGTTGTGCAATCTCTTTTGGAATCAAAGATTACCTTCACATCAAAGAGGTGAGTGAGAAACTTCTCTTTCTAAGAGTCAGACTACTTTAATTCGGATTTCTTTACAACCCGGATCGGTCTACGAAGAATCTTTTTTTTTCCCTTAATTTGAGAACGATTTGCACATTTCCATAATAACATTTACTTTTTTTTCATCCAAGAAATTCGAAAAATTACTTTATTACTGAAATCTAACCAACAGCAGCTAAATGAATGCATAAAAGGAAAGTACGTGAAGGGGGACTTTTCAAATATTCTGTGCAAAGTCAACAAAATCTCGATTATTACCATTGGCTTACGAAGCTACATTGTCTATGCTGAAAATGCAATAAAATAATTTTTTCAGGTGACAGTACACCTACAAAACAAATTTTGGTCTGCTTATCATTCTTTTTATTTTTGATCCCATATTAAATTTCAGACATTTATCTTCAAAAATATGTTTGTTTCTATATTGTTTAAAAACTGAGTTTTCAGCTGTTTTTATTATATTACTTGATCATGAATTTCTCTGACCGGAAAGGATCTAAAAACGACGTTTTCATTATTACAAAACAAGATACCTCAAAATGTTATGCATTAATGTACCGTAAATTTTGTGTTTTTCAAAAACTTTTTCATAGAATAAAGTATTCTTGATATTTTATATTGAGTAGAATTTTAATATGGCAATAAAGGGAAAATTACAATGGCTTTTAAAGAAAATTTCGTTGTTCACAATTCGAACTACCATAACTTCCTACGTACGAGCTACGTTATCAAAATTATAGTCTATTCTCTAGATAAGGACATATATTCTGTATTATTCAATTTACTAAATGTAAATGTAATTATTTTATTTTGAGTTATGCTTTTCAAAAAGTCTTCATTTTTGCTTATATTTGTATAAAATGCCCTTTTGACGGTAAAACTATACATTAACAAAACTTTTCTTGGGTTTTTTTCCGATTTTGAAGCCCCTTAAAATCATGAAATATGCATTTGTAGGGAAAATTTAGATAACTTTAAAAAAATGCCTTCAAAGGTGTACTGTTACCTTAACATGCTTTTGTAGTTCACAAAGCAGGCATCTTAATCTTCCGTAAATATGATTCACCTTCGATTTGTGAAAAAAAAGATTTTTGTAGGTATGTTTTATTTTTCCTTTTTTTCTCTTTCTCTGATTCACCCAGGTTTTCGATATTCCAGATTGGCTCTGGTCCCACTTAATCCCACTTAACGAGCTCTTTTGCTTTACTTCCAATTATATAATTTCATCCTTTCTATCGTTTCAGAAATTGTATAAAGTTTGCATGTTTTCTTTTCTAAGAATTTGTATTAGTAAAACCCCCAAATAGCTACGTAATTAGTTTTGACTTGTGTGTGCGTGCGACAATTTTACTTCAATCTGTGAGGGGAAAATACTGTTTGATACTTGTAATTCATAACTTTAAAAACTAGTTTTATTTTTTTTTTACAGTATTTAAAAAAAAATCACTTTATTTTCAATATCATTAAAACTACTTTATATATTTGAATTTCAATATATTTAACTTAAGATATATTAATTTTTTATATGTTTAAGAGCTAGTTACTTAAATATAGGTTAAAATTTGGCAGAATAGTGACAATTCTAATTTTTTTTGTTTCCTTAAAATTTGTATCGAGAAATCACCGCAAAGTCTGCAATCAAACAAAATTACTTCCCTAGAACTCGATAAAAATAAATAAAATTTATTTTTAGAAGTGTTTTATTTTCAATTGTGACTTTTAGAACATAATTCATGTTAAATACAATTAATATTAAATTAATTGAAATGTAGAAAATTGTATTAATTTCCTTAATAAATTGTTATGCATGGAATTTGATTCAGTTGGATAAATTCCTATCTGATTCTTTTAGAAATATAACAATGACTGGTGGATAGGTCGTCTGGTGAAAGAAGGCTGTGATGTTGGCTTTATCCCTAGCCCTGTAAAATTAGAAAATTTACGCTTGCAGCAGACGCAGACTACTAGTAGAAAGTTATATACAAGGTATGACATTTAGAACTCCTAGTGTATTAAATTATCATTTGTTTCTTTACTTTATTAAACTCAGTTTTAAGAAAAAATTTTAATGTTTAAAATCCCGTACTAAGTATTCCATTCTTTTAAATTTTTAGTAAGAATAGTTCCTCTACGAATCTTGGAAATATCCCAAACGATATTCCAAATGCCAAATCAACATCAAGAGGTTCAACTCCACCTACTCCAGGTAAATATATCTTTTCTGTTATATTAAAGACGAATTTATAAATTTCAGATTTAATATTATATCGATAAAAATTTCGAAATATCTATCATAATATTATTTAAAGGAATATAAAGTTACTTCATTCATTGTGTTTGTCCTAATTCTTTCGTTTGACATTATTTACGTATAAAAAAATTAAACTGTTATTCAATGAATTTCTCTCTATTCTACAACTTCGAATGTTTACCTTATGGTATTCGATAATTTTTCTCTGTAGTTTATTTAGCGTTTTATCTTTACTCTAACCCTAATTCTCTAAGTAAAATGAATTATTTAAAACTAAATTGTACTGAAATATATGAAATTAGAGAATTTTCAATTTTGTGGATGCATTAAACTAAGTTTATATTATAAATTTTGAGTTTTACATTCTATCTTAAATGCACAAAAATGTTGTTTGGATACAAATTTACGAAGTAAATATCTTATTTTGAAATTTTTGTTTCAAATACTTTCTAAATTTTTCTTGACGTGGAGTCGAAGCCAAAATTTTTAAATCCTTAACATTTTTACAAATCAATTTAAAGGATGAATTTTTTATATTTCATAACTTTTATTTTTTGTATATTTTCATAGAGTTTATTAACAATATTTCGATTCTATTAAGACTTAATAAATCTGAAAATTAAAATAAGCTCTACTAATGTAATAAAAAAAAATAAGGATTTATTTCAGTGAAAGGATTAAAATCATCGTTAGTTTCTTTGTGATTTACAAACATCTCTCTGTGAAGTTAGTGGTAGTTCATGATCGGGAACTCGGGCCTGTATTGTTTCGTTGGGTCGTGGGTTTGAGACCTGATACCAATAAGAAACCACCGTGTAGAGGGGCTGATGCATGTTAAATCCGTCGAGGCTCCATGTCCTCCCATTGGCTTGGTTTGGAAGTTTGGAGAGGAAGGAGCCAGCTCAGATGTCGTCCTCGTCACTTGATTGAGGCTCAAAATTAAAAGGTCCGTCGCCAATAATCCTAGTGTTGCTTTTAAATGTGACGTTGTCAAACAATCAATCAATATCGTTGAAGTTAATGTAATAATTTCAGGTTTCGATGTGGATCAGAATGGTATGGAAACTGGAGCTGGGGACGACAGTGACAGTCTGGGAAATAATAAACTCAATAAGACTGTCACTACGCCGCCAGCGAAGGAAAAGAAAAAACCATTCTTCAAAAAAGTGAGTTCAACCTTCCTCTGATTTTAATAAACTGAGTAGGATTGTTCTTTATGTGCAATTTTTATTTTATGATACTAGATAATTAGGTATGCGATGCAAAAAAGTTGCTGACTTCTTAATTTATGAAAAAATTAGTTATCGTACATGTAATAAGAAAAAGAAGAAACTCATTTTGAACATGAAAATGTACCTATATTGCAACTGTTAATGAATTTTATTAATCTGACCTATTTAACTTCAATATAAAATACATAAGACAGAATACTTAGTTTCAACTAATTCTATTTTTATTTAATTTCTGACACATCAAGCTCGGTAACTCAATCACTTAATTATTACTGAAGTGATGGTTTCTTAGCATATTTACTCCAAAGTATGGGCAGTTTGTGTTAAATGTTGTCACTAGATAAAAAGTACTTCGTTAAAAGTCAATTAATTTAATAATAATATCACTGCTCTTTCTTCATGCACGAATAGCATGATTTTATATAGAACAACAGTATTTTTGGCGGTTATTTTAAAACGTGGTATTTCCAAAAATATTAATTTTTGAAAAGTATATTTTCACAAGTCTATAACTATAATCCATTTTTTCATTTAATAAGTTTTAGTCTCATTTTTATTGATTCTATGAATCATTTATAACCTGACAATATTTTGATTTTTTTTTTCTGAAAAAATAGATAAATAATTTAATACAAATTCACATTACAATTTAATTCTTTTTATTCAATGAAACAACCAAACTTCACTCGATTTTAGATACCTGAAATTTGCTTTCGTGTTAGACTTTGTTCAAAAGACTTGAAAGTCTTAAATTTGGTTTTAATAGTTCGTGTGATAGAAATTTTTTTTCTGAGATTGAGCATGACTTTTACGTTGCTGTTATTGAAAAGAATTTTTCTTCTTGTGAATCAAAGTACTGCTAAATAATCCTTGAGGGGAAATAAATAGAAGATAACCCTTTAGTTTTAACCTGAAACTAATAAATTGTAAAAAAAGGACTGTTTAAAGCATATATTTAAAGTGAAGACGTCAAACTTTTTCTCTTTTTCGAGATGTGCGAGATGACAGATTAGACACAGTCCAGATTACATTTAATGCTTTGCGTGACTGATTTGCATTTTTCTTTCTAGTCCGAAAACATTCCCCCTTATGACGTAGTGCCTTCAATGCGACCCGTGGTTCTGGTTGGACCCTCTCTCAAAGGCTACGAGGTCACAGACATGATGCAAAAAGCTCTATTTGATTACCTTAAACATAGGTTCGAGGGAAGGTAAGTTACTTTGCGTAAAAATGTATTTAAATAAGTGTATTAAAATAATTGACTGACAGGTTTTTATGTTTAACATCTCAACCAATAATCAACTCTGTGACGGCCTTCCTTCATTATTTAGCTCCTCAGTCATCCTAAAGTCTAATTAAATAGTCAATAAGTTCAAATTTCCAATTGAAGATACGTTAAAGTAGGTAAAAACACTTTTATTATCTAGCAAAAAATGTGCAAGATCTCTCGTTCTCGAATTTCTCTCGACTCGGTTAATCCTCTTTTATGTTCAAACAATAAAGTCTTAACTTACCTTTAATCACTCATTTTCCGATTCAAGAACTTCTCGAGTATGTTAGTTACGACTCGTATTATTCTGATTAGGAGTCACTTCCAGCTACTTCCAATATAAACTATTTTTATGGAAATTCATTCCAATCTTTTACTCTCTTATTTTTTCTTTTCATTCTATTTCGTTTATATTTTACTCTCTGTGAATCAGTTCACTACTCTTCGTATCTTCAAATAATTTACCTAATCATGTTTCATTTGGATGGCAAGGAGTTGTAATTGTATGCAATTCAAATTACCGAAAAATCCCCGAAGATAGTGAAGAGAGCACCGCAAATAGTTCAACATTACAACGCTATCTACTATAAGCACGGAGATTAGACTATTCAGTAATGTTGACTAACATTTTATGTAACGTAAAATGACATTTCCTTCTTTTGTTCCTTCTAGAATTATTATTACTAGAGTAACAGCAGATATATCGCTGGCAAAGAGATCGCTGCTGAACAATCCAAGTAAAAGAGCAATAATGGAAAGAGCGAACAGTCGGTCGACTTGTCTGGGTAAGTTCCATTTTTTCTCTGTTTTAATGTTAAATGTTTCTTAAAATTGAATATATTGAATCAAGAATTTGTAATCATTGATTTTTCATTATTATTGAGAACTTTATGCCATTTAAAATTATCCATCACCGAGATCTTTCTTTATATTTTTGCTATACTTGAAAAATTGATTTTTATATTTATTTTTATTGTATAACTAAGATGAATTTTATTTTTATCGTTTTCGCAAAAATGCTGCGAGCTCCGTTAAATAAACATCTTTTGCTTTTATGATTATCGTACAAATTAATTAAAAACTTTAACCATTTATTAATAAATTGCTTGTAAAATACAAGAGGGGGAAAATAATACCTTCAATACAAACACCTTCATACACATAAAACGTCTGTCAGGTTTAGTATTTGAGTTACTGATAGGATAAAACCAGTGTTATAAAAAATTTACCTAAACGCATATCAATTTAGACTTTAAATTTAATATCTGAGTATGTCTAAATAATCTGTAAAGATTCATATACTCGAACGAAAAAAAGGAAAATTAATTATAATTTTTTTGTTGCACAAATTATTTTAATTTGTTCATTTGCCTCTGAACTGAAGTTTCGTCGGAATGATTTTAGAGCGGAATTGATTTTTAATTTTATTTTCTATGTCAAGTTGTAAATATTATTGATACCTTGCATTTTTTTAAGTTTCAACATATCACTTAATTCTTAAGTCTTGTAACATTTTTATAATTTACTGATATAAAGTTGAGTTGAAACATTTTCTACGCTATAACCACTCAAAACTTAATTAATTGAATTCAAATTAATTTTAAAAAGTAAATTGTAAAATTAATTTAAATTAAAAGTCATTATTCTACTAAGTATAGTCAAATAAACATTAATTGATATTCTAATGATTGAAAAGCTTACTGAATCTCTCTTCCATTAAATTTGTAAATTCAAATTCATTTAGATTTACTCTTTATGATTTTCAAATTTATTTTTTAAAGGGAAAAATCATCCCATTTTACTTAGCTTAACAGTGAAATATGCAAGTGGTATCACATAAAATATTTTATAAATTAGAATGAATAAGTCACTTATTTACATTCACTAAAGTAAATTATTATTATTATACATAACAGTCTCAAATAACGCCAAGAGTGCGGCGTAAATACAAAAATCATGTATATTAATTCACCATTTCTTATAGTAGCATTTTGAATTATTAGAAAAATATCTTAAAAAATATGTATTCCAATATCGTCTGCGTGAAGAAACGACCAAAAAGAAACTTAGTGATTTAATTATTCAAAAGTGAGTTTAACAGCTATAACACATGAAATACTCGAACGCACACTCACATATAGTAGTTAATTAAAAACATTACTTTAGAGGATATTTTTCGATTACTAACATTGCATAAAAACCCATCAGTATTCCCGGTTTGGTAAAGTACACTTCTAGAAAAATGTCTGCATTCTTTCTTTATTTCTGTGACTTTTTACAGTCTGTATTGTGTATTCTTATCTCAAATTGTAATACCAGTAATGTAATTAATAATGATTATTGTAGCTATTAAAGAGTAAAAAAGATCGTAACATTCATTTATTACTAAATGTGATATTAAACTACATTCTTTAATTGATTTACGATATGTTTCTTTAGCTGAAGTACAGGCAGAGATCGAACGAATCTTTGAGCTTGCGCGGACTCTGCAGTTAGTTGTCTTGGACTGCGATACCATCAACCACCCTTCCCAACTTCTGAAAACCTCACTAGCTCCTATAGTTGTCTACGTAAAAATTTCGTCTCCAAAGGTGAGTTTGGACGTGTGTTCGAATCTGAAATAGAAGTTGGTCTAATTGTTAATCGATAACGAGTTTCTAGACAATCGATTTCTAGACTTGTTTGTTGCTTTATTTCGTACAAATAAAATTGTTTTTATCGAATCTTAACTCTAGCAAATATCAATGTACTCATATTAATAATAAATGAATATGAAAGGTATTATTAAAATTTGTTTTAATATTTCTTTGCTATTCAGTTGTCTTTTTCCCCTTTAAACCTGTTGAATTAACCTATTTTTTTTGTAGCAATTTAGTAATCTCTAGCAAAAGGTCAATAGCGTTATTAACTTTATTGAACACATGCTAGTAACAAAAGGATAAAAAATGAATTGCAATTAGCAAAATGTAAATAATATTGCTAATTGTAATTCATTTTTCAAATGCAATAATAAAAGTTTGTACTTCAACTTAAATATGCTAATATGGCCAATTATACATATATACTTTAAATTAGTGACTTATGTAAAACTAAAAAAAAAATTTAAGTGTTTTTAGAAGTATATGAAAGTAAACAACTAAACTGAGCTTTTGTTTTAATTTGAGAGTCTGAATTTGTCTAATCCTAGATGACTGTTCATTCATTACCTTTTTTATGCATTTGTTTAAAATTCAGTTTATACTAAATTAAATTAAAAATAGAAAATCTGTTATGTTTGGAAAGAATGAACATATATAACCAAGTACGATGCTCATAGGAAATTGAAATCAAATCTTACATTATTCTACAGAGATAAATATTATTAGAGTAAATTTTAAATAGTTTTTGTTAATAGGATATTAATATTATTTTTATAATTTAATAATTATTGAAGTGTATTTTAAGATTCAGTGCTAATTTGTCCGTTTTAAGCGGCTGGTTAAATTCAAGATAAGTTTGGATGTGCTACAAAAATAAGTTTTTAAATAAAAAGAACAGATTTAGGGGATTAGATCCTTTAAAAATCAAAAATAATTAAAAATGGAAAGTGATATTTTTTTTAAAAAAATACCATAAATACGTCAATCATATTGAATAAAATTCTGTAAACTACTAATGCTACTGTTTATTTAACTAAAAATATTTAAATATTAATTAAAATGGCTATTGTTATTTTTAGGCAATGTTTTTTTTTATTATTATTTTACAAATAAATCGATTCGCAATGTATTTACAGGTCTTACAAAGACTCATAAAATCCAGGGGTAAATCGCAGAGTAGGAATCTCAACGTTCAAATGGTAGCCGCCGAAAAACTTTCGCAGTGTGCTCCAGTAAGTTTCTTTAATTTTTTTTGTAAGATAAAAATATTAAAAATCTTACAAAGGTGCTCGTGATGTTGTAATCCCCCCCCACTGAAAGCACTTTCCCCTCAGGAGCATTCTTTCATCAGGTAATCGGTAAGTACGGAATCAAAAACCCTTAGATACTCAAGTGAACTGTCTTTGATAAACTCAGGTGACGCGCCCGCGGAATACTCTAGCACATCTTTTCTCCCCGACTTTTGTATTAGTCAACCTATTTTTCTTTTCCCCACCTCTCAATTTTTCTGACATCTGAATTGCAGGTATACGTTGTTTGGCGCATCATAGCCATACTTCGCTCTCAAGTCATAAACATTTAACTTTCACTCTCTCACCTCCTAAGGCACTTCGGTGCTATATTCGTGACCGCCTTAGCTAAGTGGTAACGGACTTGCGGCCGGCGTTGTTTTCATAGAGTCGTAAGCTCGAACTCGGATGCCACCCGCCGTGAAGTGTGGCCGCGGTAACCTAGTGGATAAGGCATCGGACTCGAAGCCGGCAGTTTCTGTTTGAGTCCTGGGTTCGAGCCTTGATCCCACTAATGACCCTCCGTGTAGCCGGGGGCTGATGCACGTTAAATATGTCGGGGTCCAAAGTCCTCCCGTTGACGTGGTGTTGAAGTTAGAAGAGAGGGGGGCAGCTCAGGTATCATCCTCGTCACTAAACCGGGGTTCAAAATTACAAGGTCCGTCACCAACAGCCCAAGTGTTGCTTCTCGGTGTGACGTTTATGAATAATCACTCACTTTGTGTTCCATTCACTTTAGAAAACTATCTCTCTTGTGGGATCTTGAAAATAACGCATGTGTAATAGGAGGTTTTCAAAGATAGTTCTTGAGTCCATGAATTTTCTGATGATTCTCCCTCTATACTATCATCTATAAAGTGCCATTCAATTAAAATGTGACATTGCTTCGATAAAACGAAAGAGCATTCAGAATTTAACTGCAGTATTTTAATGTTATAGTGCGAATAGGATTATAAATCTAAAGCTTATAGCTAATTCTGATTTCTTAATTTATCGCGATTATTTATTTATTTAGTTATTCGTGCCAATTGCCTTCAGGAGCTTATCATCCCTGAAGTTCGGACATCACTCATACGAGACACCCTAGTATTCATTCTCCTTTCCCATAGGATTTAATGTTTTTGGTAAAGTTCACATGGCTCGGGATATCCTAGTGATCCTTCTGTATTTCTGATCCTCCTTCTTGTCAACCAATTTTTCTTTTTTTTTTCTTCCCATTTTTTCCAAACGTCTAAATCACAGTTACACCAGCATAACCTTATCTGGACCTTGTGCTGTTAAACTTCCCCATCACTCACTCCTGGTTCCCGTTGGCATGGTGTGGAAATTAGGAGAGACAGGTGCCAGCTCAGGTGCGGTCCTCGTCACTTGACCGAGATTCAAAATTACGAAGTCTGTCAGCAAAAGTCCTCGTGTTGCTTCTAGTGCGACGTTAATAAAATTGAACAACCTGGTTCGTGCTGATTCAAATTTGTTTCTATAATTTTAAAATGACATCCGAGCACCGATTTATTTTTCTAATATTACATTAGTGAAAGGGTATATGATTTTAGCTTGTACTGCATTTTATCTTCAATTTTTTCTTACTATCATCTATGTCCTTCATATGAAATCAGTTCTGATGCTATTTTGTTTTTTAAAAAATGATTATTAAAATTTTAGCGTACAAACCCTTTCAAATATAATAATTTGAATATTGATTTTTAATGATCTTTCAGTGCTACATTAAGTAACGGTTGTGAAGAATAAGATTTATTATGATTCAAAGTTACAAATAAATTTGAAAAGCTAAGATATTTAAATAAGAATTTAATTTTAAATATGATCAGTCCCAATTACTTAATATATTAAGAGACAGTTAAAATCTTTTATTTTTGTGTACTTCATAGCATACTCATTGATTTTGAATTAACTCACAAAAAAGCCTCACGTTCCCCCTCCCTTCAACATGAAAATTTGAAAATTCAATCAATGAAATATAGTCAAATTTGAATCATAGTCTCAAGACCAAAACCAATAACGTTTCAAAAAAAAGTAACAAAATGGATTGTTTTAAGCTCATCAGAGAATACACTTATTATATTCTGAAGTCTTCTAAAGCATAATTATTTACCTCTCCTCCAAAAATATACGGTTTTTATTTTTTTTTCCCCAGGAAATGTTCGATGTAGTTCTGGACGAAAATCAACTGGAAGAGGCTTGCGAACATCTGGCTGAATTTCTGGAAGCGTACTGGAAGGCTACCCATCCACCTGTGAAAACCCCACCCCCCGTAGTATCGAGACCCATCCCTTCCCCACACCCCCCTTCGCGACTCGAGGAACCTCGAGGTGGAGCTGGACTTCTCAGACACAATTCTACTCCTCCCAGCGTCAACTACAGATCGGAGACCGATAGAAGACCCAGGCACATGGACGAGGTCGGTAGCATCCCATGAAAAAATAAACATTTATTTAAAAAAAAATTGTTTTTGTACATTATTACCGTTATTGTTATGAATAAGATTATACTCGTTCTAATTCTTAAAAAAAAATATATGGTCTAGTGAAAGGACTTGCTCAAAATCATTAATTTGACTTGGTTAATATCTAGGAATCCCCCCCCCCACACACACATAGATCTTATCAGTACCAATCGTTCAAGGATATAAGTTGAAATTAAGTATTAATATGTAAATAAACAAAAGATATATGGGAAGCTACTTTTATTTCAGAAGGGAAAACTGTGATGAAACCCCTTAAACTTACGTCAAACGAAAACGAACTATTAATTTTAAGATTTATCTCCTACTTTCAAGAAAAATGACTTGAAACAGAGCAATGGGTAAAAAAATTCCAAGCAAAAGATTTCGAATGAGGTTAATAGCGTGAACTACTTGAACCTTTCAAATTTAGTTTATGTGTAATCAGCATGCGTGGAATACACCTTTTCATAACAATTTTAAAGTAACAGATTCAATCAGGTGAAAAAATGCACTGTTTATTTTCGCATGTTCTATAATACATTTTATTCAAACATGTTTTTAATAGTTTTGCCTGATCTTGTTTTAAAAAATTTTACAACTATCTTTTACATTTATGAAGGTATTCTTTTTGTCAAACTTGCTCAGAAAAGCACAATATATATATATATAAAAGACAATCTCTAAGTTTGGCGCATTCGGCATTTTTATGCCGTCTTTCTCTATGATGGTTCATTGAAAATAACTGTTTATATTTTGTCAAACTGTGCGAAAAGTTATTTATAGAGAGCTAATCTGGGGGAATAATGACTCATCATTGTTTTTAATGCCAAAAAGATATCTCACTTTAAAAACCTATTTTCATGAAATAGCTTGTGGCTGATTACTTATTAAATGAAAAGAGCAATATTTTTAAGCCCACTCACTTAATTATACTATTCCACTTGAAAATTTAGCAATGAGTTATTTTTCCATAAAGATTTCGTAGTGTTTAGGTACGCAATTGACGTATCCACTTAAAATAATTACTTCAACTTTTCCAAATCTTTCAATCATCACTTTGATATCCTTATAATAATGCAGTTGATTATTCAGACAAGTTCACGAAGGTAATGATTCATTTCCTATAAAAACAATTTAATTTTGATTTCTTAAGAGTTCAGGGGAAAAAAATTGTTTCATACTCATATTTGCTATGCTTTTGGAAAATAAACTGTTTTAAATCAGTTTTTGTGTTACGTTTCTTTCCTCTATGTATAGGAATACGTTTCCAGAGAACCATTTAATCGAAGAAAAGAGATCACAAAAATATAATATGCATTATTGAGAACTTCTGTCAAACGATTTGTAAGCCAATATTTTTAGCAAGTTCATTTTTGGATTTAAGAGTGAATTTTTTTTTATTAAGCTTCAGTGGATCTTGCAGTTTTCATCATGGATATGAATGTACCAATGTACATGAACTGAATGACCTACTGTATATTTCCGAGAGGATTTAACAAAAAATATACCATTATAATTCCAAATACTGATAGACATAGTTGATATATTTTATAATTTCAATAATTTGTTATATTAAAAACAAATTTTGATTGTATGAAAAAAATTAAATGATTTTCATGTGTATAAAGAGCCAGACTTTTCTCACTCTCATTATGGCATTACAAATAATATCAAATTTTTATTTTATATCTGCTATAATTTTTATATTATATTTATTAATATCTTAGTTTATAATTTCATAACGATTTATTTACTTATATAGTATTTAAATTCATTTCAAATTATTTTAAATATCTCTTAGACACTTTAATTTTTTAAAAAATGAAATAAAATTAATCGGATGGCTTTATTTTATTTGATCATAAGTTATGACATAGAATAATACGTTGACTTCTGCATACTTGAAAAGAAAAAATATTTTCGATTGGACCTAAGTAATTAGGAGATAATATTTTTAATTAATGTAAAGTAATATAATGAATTTAATCAATCTAAACATTTGAAATTTAAAGATGTTTTGTTTTCTATTCTGAAAAATATTTTGTTAAAGTTTTCTCTGTGGTGATTATTTTTGGCTAATGGAAGCAATTCTTTTTATATTTCTGTAATATTTTGTAACTGCAGTTTGTAACTTCATTAATTACTTTATCATATTTTAGAGAACAAAATATTAAAAATTAAAGTGCAATGAATCCTGTAATTGTATATTTATTAAAATTTTAAAATTAATTTAAATATAAAGATTTCTGAATAAATTATTATTAAAGATTAAATATAAAGATTACTTATCATATACATTTATATTACACAGTGAAATAAATTTTGAATATATTTTTATCATGGAACTTTAAATGAAAATTTAATACTATATTTAATTAAGTATAATGCTTCTTTTAAGTAATTCTCGCTAAAGATATCTTAAATGTTTCTCATTGATTACGTTTTAGTTTAATAAGTCTGTTATGAAATAGTTTTAACTCTCTTTATCAATAAATCACAAATTTTTTTTATATTATATAAATTAATGAGAAGCTTTATTTTCCTTAGTATTATCTATGCATAAAACTAAGTTTTGCGACTAGTTAATATTCCATTCATTTTGATTTTTATTTCCTAATATTACCTAGTCGTATTATTTCCAAACTGAAACTAACAAATATTTAAAATGAAACAATCATTAATGGACGTATATTGTTTAGTATCCAATTTTTTTGATAAATATATAATTTTATATATTTCCTTACTTTTTCAAAATATATTTATCACATATAAAATAATTTAAATTTATTTAAACATATATTTTTGCAGTTTCTAAACCTGAAAATTGGAAAGAGATGGATTTTGTATTTTTATTTTGCTTTGACTAGAAATACAGTAATATTGAATTCAAAATCATTTTTGTTACAACAAATTTGATGTTACAAATTGTTTTATTTTAAACTAATTTTTGAAAACTGTTATTATTATAGTAAAAGGTTATACAACTCTGTTCCATGAAATTTTAACATCTATCATTTTATAATTGTTGAACTTTATCTTTCTACAGAAGATAGGTTTAAACTTTTTCATTAATTAGTGTTAGTAATTGAAAAGATGCAGTTTTGTGTTTATATCTATTTTTTATTATTGTTATGATTTCGTAATAATTTTACTTAGTATGCAATGAGGTGAGTTAAAGAACTGATTCCTTAAAAAGAAGGAGAGTTATAGGCAGAAAGAGAGAATTACCCTCTTAATATAACTATGAATCAAAATCGTGTGTAGAAACATTTTGGACTTTAATAAAAGAAATCAGATATTGTCCACTGTTTCAGACTTTAATGTATGAGTATTAGTAACTTCGTTAACAATTTTAATATATCCTTAATATTATAATAATTATAATATATTAACCCTAATGCACAATAATAATTCTAATTATAATAATTCTTAATTCAATAATAATTTTAATTTAATATTACAATGATAATATGACTCATGATTGGAGATTTAATACTGATTGACTTTTTCAATGACGATATTCTGGGTGTAAATCTGCCCCAGAAATCGAAATATTTTCAATGATATAAAACATGATCTCAGCCTATAATTATCTGGACCTTGGCCAAGTAGCTTAGACTATCCGAGAGATGAAATACATTGCTGATTTGCAAATGGAGATTGCGATATATGCTCTAAGAGCATCCGAGTTGGAAATTGTAATTTTATCTGGTGCACATTTTACCAAATTTCTTAACATTTTTGGATTGAAAGAGTAGATTTTTAAGCCAATATAAAGATGGGCTGTGAAATATTTACCAAAAAAATACAATTTTGCCATTTCTTATCTATTTCAAACTATATTTCGAACTGTGTGGAAAAGATAGAATAAAATTGGGACTGAAATTTTTATTAAAACTCTACTTTTTCAATTGAGATCTTTTGCATGAACGTATTTATTGCGAAATTTTGGTAAAGCATGTTTTTGACTTTCAGAAAATTCCAAGATATGGATTGAGCCACCACTAAAGAACCTCTTACCACCTGGAAAGCACCATGCATGCTTCTAAACTGGATTTTAATTAATTAACATACCCCTACCATACCTGATGAAATGTTCCTTTTGTTTTGAAATTTCATGAACCAAAATTGAATAACCTTTCTTAAATATCTATATAATGTATAAAATTCCAATTTTATTTGAATACTAATTACTCATTAGCTTATTTCTTTAATCAACTAGAGAGGATCACCTAACAGCTCCGACTCCTCCTGTTCGGTAACGCTCGTCAACCATAAGGTCTTACTTCATTTTCACTTTTATATTATTTTAATCATTAATGGTATTGTCTGTGAAATTTTCACTGAAATTTTCATTGCCAAACTGCCTTTAATATATATCATTTGATTTAAGTAAATATATATCGTAATTTGTTTATGCGATTACTTTTATGTATATTATCGCACCATGAAATTTATAAATCAACCTCTATTGTTTAATGTGATTTACTATTAAATATTTATTCCAATAATTTTAATAGCTTTATACTAAGTTTATATGCTGTATATGTTTTACATCTTTTTATATATGATTGAATATTTTATTTAATGTTATCACCTTATATTTATTTAGACTACTAAAAAAATTTGATTTAATGGCAAAATTTTCTTACTATTTGCGAAATTGTGCAATTGCAAGAAAATTTTAATTTATTTTTGCATGCCTTAGTTATTATTGCAATATAATTTCTTTATATATATAAACCGGTGTTTTCTTTAATATAAATTGTAAACTATCAATTTATCACAGTAATTTTATCAAAAACAAAGCATTTATCATTCGTTATTATTTTTTAAAATTAATATAAATAATCACTGTTGAAAGTAAGTGGTTTGTAATCGTATGTAATCGTTTTGCATCTTGTGTGCTTCATAAAAATTAGTGAAAAAATTCATTACACTAAGTTTACTAAAAACTATTTTCTATGAAATTGCTTTTAAATCACATCTCGAAGTTATGTATCTATATGAAAATTATTACTCTTTCTTGTTTCACTGTGAATGTGTTTGAAGCTGACCTTAATCAATAGGCGATTCTATTTCGATTATTAGATTTAATTTTTTCGGAAACTTGTACTAGAATATTTGTTTGGAAATGAAACATTTAAGCTTGTGCGCATGCGTGTCAAATTATTCGTCTCGAAGCGTTCAATCATTGATTATATTATCTTATGGATTTAAATTTTCGGGGGGGAAATTAAATCTTTGGAGCAAAACCTTATACATTTCTTATTTAGCGGTTAATATAAAGGAAACAGTTTATTGAAAATGGAAGAAGAAATAATAAAATTTTTGAACCAACCCTAGTTTTAAAAAGAGGTAAAAATTATTAAAGTTGATATCGATTTATTTATAATATACTATTTAATCATATAATAGTACATAGCTTTAAAATAAAAATATAGTTGTTAAAAATAATTATTATTTGAAACTAAAAAGTGTGGTACTCATATATATCTAGATATTTATTGAACAATTTCTTATTAGTCATAATTATAGTTTATTGAGTAAACCATGGTGCATTAGTTGTGTATAATTTCACTGCATAATATCATTCTGCACATTTTGTGTGTATCATCATGTATATATTCATATTTGCGAACATAATTGTATCATATGCATATTATTGTATGTAATTTGATGTTGAGTTTGGTACTAAAATTTCTATAGAGACTCAGTGCCTTACTTTAAGTGAAACCTTTGATATCTCTGAGAAAAATGTCACGTGTCATTATTATAGACCAAATATATTTCTTACATCAGTATTGGAGTTTGACCAAACAATATTAAAGCTCCCAACAAAACGTTGCCCCCAAAAATAACGTACATAGAATTATAACCGAATTTGTCATTTTAATTAGTGTTAATTACTGACTCTGGAATCGAGTTGCAGGGATTTTTTTGAAGCAATAATTATTACATTCTGCAGTCTTATGTTAATTATTCGCCTGGGGTGTAAGGATTTTGACTGCATGCCAACTACTCCTCTTACCCTTCCTTGAATTACCCAATGCATTGTGTTTTATAATCCAATTTCATTAAAATTAATAACGTTTATAATTTTAATGGGCCTTTTCTTTCTCTCGAACACAGTTCTAAAAGGATTTGCAACAAATGTTTCTTGAGTATGTTGTACAACATGTGAAATTCCATTATAAGTGATTTTTCTAATTTTATTCATTCTCAAAATTTATTCGTAATCAATACTTAGAATGAAATTTATTATGAGCTGTAAAGTTTCGACATCATATCGATAAAAAAAATGTTCACTATTTTAATATCATATGTATTTGCTTCCAATGAATCTGAATTAGGTGACTCATTAAAATATCTCTTTACTTCACATCTATTTATAGTGTACAAGTTTTCCATGCATCATCTTTGGACTATCAATTTCAGCATGTTAAGAAAAAAAATTTATTGTCATTAACGGTATAAAAGAAAATACGTGCGTTATAACTTTTAGTTAAAATTTAAAATGTATAAAATTATTTTTTAAAATTTTTAGTAATAATGAAAAAAGCGCTTAGCGTATCTGGTTTTTAATATACCTTATTTTGTTCTTATTCGTATAAATAAAAATTACAGGTTAAAATGTAATATTCAGTATCATAAACGAATAAATGAATATCTATTAAATATTTAATAGGAGGAAAAGAAATAAATTCAAAATGTGGCACTGGTAGATAGTCATTTTAATTTGTGCAAACGTTCAAACTGTATAGGTTATCTAAGATCTTCTGACTAGTGAACTAACACTCATTTAGATATCAAGATTTTAATTGTATAGTTTTCTGTTTATGGTAAAATTCAAAATTTTATCTTTCTTTGCAGCCTATGTCTCCAAGCATGGAAGTCGACCCTCCGAGTAGTTATAGAATGATGTCTCGAGATCCACCTCCACGCAGAGAACTTCCCCCTATCGTTCCACCCGGGGATAGAGGTTATGGACCGTCGGACAGAGACATGCATCCTCTGCCCGATCGGTACCCGCAGACGCACCACTCTCAACCACATCGACCACCCCCCATGATGATGGATTTCAGCGACCAAGAATACAGCGATCGAGCCGCTTGGGAGCGTGGAATCGTGCGTGACAGGGATCGTGAGCGCGACCGAGTGCAGCACGATTATTACATGGAAGATGTGGATCCTCAGATGAAGATGAGAATGGACGATCGTGGGCCATCGATGGACTACGGAGGTCGATACGGGCCTTCAGAGATGAGAGAAATGCGGGAGATAACTGACTCCCAGGACATGAGGCACCAATCACATCACCCACTTGATAGAGATTACCCATCCCCGTACAGGGGACAGACCATGGTGCATCGGGAGATCTTATGAATGGCCTTCTCACCTTCATTTGAATTTCTTCTGAACCTAACTCTTCTCCAGCCGTTGTACCTGTTTTCAGCGATATCTAAAACGCGAAGATTGCGATTCTAAAGCTATCGAAATAAGCGCGTATCTTACACACATTCTGGGTCCGTGTTCTTTTTAATTCTTTCTATTCTTTTTTTTTCCTTTGGTTTTCGTCATCACATGCAAAAAAAGAGAACTTTTTATCTGTCAGACTTTTCAATGTACATGTCTATTGTCTTCTTTCCTCTTCTTCCATCAAGTAAGAAACCCGCCCATGATCCTTTTGTACCGGTTCTGTGTAATAAAAAAAAAGAAACCAGGGCTGGAATTTGTGACGTTTTCTTCTATTTCATCTATCGCTGCCTTCACAAAGTCCATCCCAGCACTATTTGTTGGTTTGTTGTTCACTGTCATCGTTTAATACTGAAGCAAAAACAAAAAGATATACTGACCTCAGAATGAACTTTGACACCTCATAGGACAATTCCTTGTCAACGTGGAATGCTCAAATATAGAGACTAACGTTGACGTACTTTGCGATATTGGATCAAGAAACAAATTGAGTTTTAATCCTTTAAAAAAAAACCTTCTAAGATCTATGCAAATTAGATTTGAGAAGAAATGGAAGAGCTTTCGCTGCAAACTTTTAATATTATTGATTTTTTTATTCGTAGGAAATACTTCCTGGAGAATTCAAATGATGCGCACATTCGCACATTACAAACGCATTATTTCGTTCAATTTTTGCAAGCCAAAAAAAAAAGGAATTTTCTATAAATTTACTAGAAATTAATGCAATAGCACATACTTCAGATTTTTTCGGTCAAAGATATCTTAGCTCATTTTCAGTGCTAAAGCAAGAAAAAGAATGGTTCGCATAGTCATCAGTAGTCTTTTCCATTATATTCTATGCGTTGTATGGTGTTCTCAAATTCATAAAGCCACATTGGCTCTTTTATATGAGATGCAAACTGCATTAGCTGCGTGTCATCTGTGATGTGCTTGCGTTGTTTATCAGCATCTATGTAAAAAGTGTTGTTGCAGGCCTAAAGAACATTCTAGTTTATTGAAAATGTACGACGTCAACTTTTATTAGAAGACAAACAAGACTCAGTTTAGAACTTTCTTTCAACGGCAGTTGTTCACAATGCAAATTATATTTGTTGTTCGACGCTGTAAAGTTAATAAATGATTTGTTTGTGATGTATTTGAATACAAAACTACTAATGTATTAATTTCTATCGTCGAATTTGTGTTCTAACCCTTAGTTTACGTAGCCATTGTCGGCTTTTCTGTGAAAAATCGACAGAGGAGGCATTTTCTATGTATAAAACTTATGAATCTCTGCTGTCGATTCCTACTGTTTGACGATTCTTTCTGTAATAGCTTATTGCATTCAAGCTGAGATTATATATTTAAATTATATATGAATTTTTGAAAAATTTGCTCCATAATTGCACTTATTTCTACTTCAGGAGATAAATATAATTAGATTCAGACTTTATATTAGTTAAAAATGTAACGTATATTGCCTATTTTTAAAAATCGCATTTTAAAAGGAATTCTCAAAGACAATGGATTATCTTTCTATATAATCTCTGCTTGAAAATTTTATTATCCCTTGTACTACCAAATCCCATGTACCCAGAATACTTAATTTTATTTTTTACGGTTTTGATGAGAGTTGTCTAAATTACGCCTTAATAAAAACCATCGATTTTAGTCAGAAATTAATATTTAAATTCATTGAATTAAATATTATAGTCTATCTTATGAATGTATAGTCTATCTTATAGTATATAATCATTGTGTATTTTGTTTGATTTATTTAGATGTATATTCATTATGGTTAATTATGGATGTAAAATTTGAAATTAAATTATTCTAATTTTAATATTTTTTGAAAATCAAAATGTATTTAGGATTATCCAATAAATCTTTTATATATTAAAACTTGTGTGAATGCTAAAAACTGAATGAAAAATATATACTTTAGGAAATAAAACAAAAATAATTGTTATAATTCAATTCATTTTAAAAACATCAAATTTTAAAGAAATTTCAAGATAAATTTAATGAACAGCATTTATATTTATTTGTGTAATTTGTTTTTAAACAGCGGATCTTTAATTTCTTATGAAACTTTCTTACATAATCTTTCAACATTAAGTGTTTTTAAAATTCGTTCAACATTTCCTTTGACGTATAGGTATAGATACTTTATTTTTAAAGTATAACATGGCATATAAAATATAAGTAATTTTGCTTATATTCATTATTAAAAGGCGCTATATATTAATAAAATCTTAAATTTTTATGAACAGTGTATACCGAAATTTTTGACCTAACTTTCTTAAACTTTATACAACACTGCACATTAACTTCATTTTTTTTTAAATTATAAATTAATCTTATCTTTGAAAATGCTGATAAAAGCTTGAATATTTAAGATTCCTGTAGCTATATTTCTTAAAAAGAAAATAAAGTTTGTGTTAAACCAACCTTTGTATGAAAGAAATTAAAAAAAAATCTGATACTAAAGACTTCTTTATCCAGTTTCTGAAAATGTCATATTTCTTGGAATATGCACATTTTGAGAAAAAAAAATTAGTTTTACAGAAAATACCCTTACTGCAAAATCTTAATTATCATATTTCAGAAAAGCACATTTGAAACTGAATTGAAATTAACTGTATGACAAATTCTGCAGATAAGAAAACAAATCTAAAATCTCATTTATTATTTAAAAAAGGCTGGTAACAGTTAATTTTTAATAAGGCTGTTTCTCCCGAAATACTTTACTATTTCAAAGTAAATTCTAAAAATATTTGTTAATGGGATTACTAGGACCTACTGATTACTTTTATGATATTTTTAAAAAAAATATATCTTATTAATGAATTAAATTTGAAATAATTTAAAATTATTTATTTTAATTCGTTTATTAAATATTCCGAAATTGCTTAAGGTTCTAAGTGATAATTCATGATTTAAATTTTGAAGTGCGTGTTCACCAACGGTTATCTAATTTAGTTAAAAGTTAATTTAATGATTCTCCTTTAACGTTTTATTTAAATATTTGTATGGCGTTTAATTTTTCATCAATTTCAAAAAATAATGCAGTCTTAGAAAAAATTCATGCTCTTCATAATCTTATGAGATTTCATCACGCGCATTATATTATTCTGTAGTGTATTTAATAAAATATTATAATGTAATTTCATCTACATCTGTAATTAGATATGCAATAGAAAATAGAAACTTATTTTCATAAAAGTTACTATAATTTTGATTTTTTAAGAAAATTACTTTGGTGGCAAAATATCAAGTATTCTGTGGTACACGGCGCCATATATTTTCTTTTCTATTGAAAAAGTACATGTGCTGTCATTTCTTGTTCTAGTGTAATTCAATCATACAGTGTACATAACATTAACAGTAACTCAACCAGAAATGAAAAATCGATGCGCATTTTGTATCGATTTCGATCTTTGATGGCATAGAATGTGGAAATTCTAATAAAGTTATGGGATGTGCTTGAATACACGCAATACAGATATTGGTTTTCAGCTGTTAAATGTATTTATACATTGTTACATTTTTTCATACCATGTTGAACTATCGATTAAAATCAAAATGATATAAAGATTTCCTATCTAAAAATTATCCTTGCGGAAGAAATACCTTTTCATCTTCCTTGAATCGGCAATTGAAAATAACCTGAGTTATTGTCTAATAATTACTTGACCGTAAAAATTACTATCTCGCAACAAGCGACCCGCGTTTGACTTGCTATTAAGTAGAAAAGTAGATAGTGCTAAAAGTTGGAACTGTTTTCCACCACTATATTTCCACCAAATGGAATCGCAATTCACTGATATCCTACTGTTGCAGTAGTATAATGTTTCACTTTGCAAAGATGAGCTGATCCTGAGTACACGTTGTCCCGAAAGTATTTGTTACTTGTTTAAACATCTATTTAACATTTCCTTACGACACTTAAAAAGTTATCGTTTAAAAAAGTAAACCAATGATTTTGAAGATATTTAAGTGAAATTTGGCTTCTAATGAGATGTCGTATGGAATGTTTATTAATTTATCGAGCAGAGAAAAATAAAAACGATTCAAATAATTTGTGAAAATTAATAGCTTAATTATTTTTAGAATAGAGAAAATTGCATATAAATAACATATATCTTTTTAAGTCCTCAGATTAACTGTTGTATAAAATCTATCGTTATCCTCTATTTTACTGTCATGATACAAAATACCGAATTGCTTAAACTTTGTTTTCATATGGAGTACTTGGTGAGTAACAAAGAAACCATTTTCTTGACTCAAAGTGCTGAACATGCTATTAATGTATATTTTAAATAATAAGAAGTTTCTCCGTTTAGAAAATTAAAAATGATCAAAATTTTTGTTTATTATTCCAACTATTTTCAGATAAATAACGCAAACTCTCTTTTTTTCGCATATGCAAAAAATAAATCACATATTGAATAAATGGGTTTTTTTTTCATTTCATACTCCGTATTATAAAAATGCTTCAGCTCATATTTGCACATTCAAACATCTGCATACTTTCTTCTACTTAAGAATACTGTAGTATTTTACGAGTAATTTCTTAGATCATTTATTTTATTTTTCAAAATAATTCACGTATGTGATTTTGTTTTGAAAGCTGTATAAACTTATGTGCAAGTTATTTGTGTTGAATCGTTTTTTTATGTAGTGTACAAGTTAAAACGAATGGATAGTTCTAAAATCGGAATATTTTTCCAAGCCAGAGTCACCTTTTCCTTGCACTGGCTTTCATATTTGTAATATTTTTAAAGTTTCCCGTGATAAATCGGACGCCTGCAATAGATGTAATACAATTAATATTACTACACTCGTTTAAACGTTTGTTCTTGTTTTGTCATTATTTTTGTGGCTTGACTGCATAATATATATATATTATATATTAAATTTCTGAAATTTTATTGAAGTCTTGTGATTTGTCTCTCTCTCTCTTTTTACAAACATAAAGACGACAAAATTTTATTTAAATATTTTAATCGTTTTTTACATCAACAAAATTCGTAACATATATAATTAAAAATAAATTAATTTAGTTAATATGGATTAAAGTATTTTACTTTTAAAATGATTGCAAATTAAATATTTTAAATTTTATGCAAAAATGGGAGAATTTAATATTAAAATATACTCGAATTCAAAAATATCCAACTTGAATTGATTTTGTTCCATATAAAAAAGGTGGCTATGAAGCTATCTATTTTGAATTTTGAAAAGAAAACTCAGATTATTTAAAAAAAAAAAAAAACTCTTATTTAAAATGTTTAGTATTATCATGCAATTTTTTTTTTATCCATTTTAGACAGATTTCACAAATATTACTCGAATTACTGTTAAGAACCAAGAAACTAGCATACGAAACATATTTTGCTTTCAAACATTTTAATAATAGAAAAAAGAAAAAAAAAACGTTTGATAATATAATTTTTATTTTCTGTTACACAACTATTTGTGTGACATGTTTAAGTGATGCATTTTTGAATCTTCCCTCGTGTTTCAGATGCAGTGTGAAAAGAATAATTCTGATTATTGATAAGGACTGATTATAAGTAATAGTTTCAAAGTACCACCTCTTAATAAATTATTTTTTATGTATTGTAACTAAAAATTAAAGACATCTAAAAAAACTTTTGAAAATATAAATTTTATAACAAAAATCTCATTTTTACAAAATATTCAATAATTATTTATATACAATATAAACAAATGCGTATACAATTTTATAACAAACAATTTCATAAACTTTTCAAAGTTCAAAAGTACTACAGAATACAAATTAATGTGCTGGACACTATATCAAATTAAAATGTTCAAGCTTCTGAAACGAATGCTTTAGGACGAAATGAAATTATCTGAATTACACAGATTTGGAAGATATAACTACTTCTCTTATATACATGTGTTTTCAGTGCTCTTGAGCTCTTTAAAGTATTTTTCAAATGTTTGATCGTCAAAACAGAGAGGTATGAGAAAGTCTTCTCAAAGAAATACTTGCCTTTTGTAACTGTAGGTGGGCTGAAGATGTTCGGAAATGAACAGGTCGCTTTCTCATCAACATTGCAGAGATGAACTTAACCACTAAAAATGAACAAATTGATACTTCTGAAATAAATTATATTGGTATAGAGTGTTCTGTAGAAATTCGTTTTGCATATATATCATTTGTAAGCAATTTAGAACTTTGAAATGCACTTACGAATCATAAATGCTATTTTTTAAAAAATGCTGGTTAAAGATTTTTCTTTGGAAAATGTATTTACTTTTAAATTAGGAAAAATACTTGCATTATAATGAATAAATTTAAGTCAAATTTTTCTGTCAATTCATAGTTTAAAATGTGATAATAAATTGTACCTTTAATACTCCATGTGCTGTGCCAATCATTATCAACAACTGAGAGGCGAAATTTGGTAAAAGATTAATTTTGAGTAAATGTCAAAGATAAATAATGTTAATGGATTCATAAAATTATTTCTAATTCGCTATTCTGATTTTGTTTAATTCTTGTAATATGTGAGTAAAAAAAAAACATCTTTAGAAAAATAAGGATGAGAAACCGGAATGTAGTTCATGGAACCTCAGGGACTTGCCTTCTTTAGGAAAGTACGGGCATCATGAGACCGAGTGATCTTTTTCTTTCCTATGGGATTTATGGCCGCGGTAGCCTAGTGGTCATGGTTTCGGATTCGTGACCGGTGGTTTTCGTTCAATCGCGGGTACGATCCTTGGCTACCCAAGACCCGCCGTGTAGTCGGGGCCCAAAGTCCTCCCGTTGGAGTAATGTGGAAGTTCGGAGAGGGGGGTGCCAGCTCATGTGTCGTCCTCGTCACTTAATCGTGGTTCAAAATTAGGAGGTCCGTCGCCAATATCCCTTGTGTTGCTTCTAGTGCAACGTTAATAAAAACTAAACTAAACTAAAAACTTCCTATGAGGTTTATTGTCTTTGATAAACACCGGTGACGCACTTCCGGGAGACCTCTGAGATCCTTCTCTATTTACGACCCTTCTTCTGGTCAACCAAATTTTGCCCTTTTCCGTTCACATTTACAGCTTGTTTGGCGCAGCATAGCCACATCTAGCTCTTGCGCCAGCGACCTTTACACATTCACTCCATCCTTCACTCACTCACATAGTCCATGGAACAGAACTTAAAAAATTTCAAGAACGCCACTTAAAAATGCTTCGTTTAAAAAGAAAAGAAAGAAAAGCTCTGATAAGGTTTTCGAAACTCAGTGTTTTTCGAAACTCGTGGGCAAAAATTTAAGAGGTGACAGAAAACAACTAAACAAGCTAGTTTCGCCATACAATACATAGGCGGAGAGCAAGTAGCGAACGATAGACGGCACTAAACACGAGGTGGATGGAAGGCCTAAAACACGAGTTTTCTGCTCACTGTATGGTGAAAATTGTTCGTTTATATTTTTTCTATCACCCTTTAAATTTTAGACCGTGAGTATCGAAATACTATGTATTTTAACATTTATGTAGTTTTTATGCTCATCTTATGAAGTGATTATTGGTTAAATTTCATGTAATTCGTTTTACCCTCCACTTTGCGAAGTTAATTCTTATTTTTAATTATACATTTTATAAGTGTAAGAGGCTTCATTTTGTTAAATCTATTCTACTTCTACCAGCAAGACCTCATTATTAATGCAAATACGAATTACATTTTTTTTTGTTCGGTATATAACGGCAATTTCGAAAGCAATAAGAATGACCTCATTATTAATCCAAATGTGAATTACATACAGTTGTTCAATATATAATGGTATTTTTGAAAGCAATAGAAATAAGACATTGCTATCATAAATAGCATTACTTCCTAATAAGGAATAGCTACCAAATAACCGCTGTTTAGTTAATTATAAGGATTTAACGTGGAATATGTCGATTTAGATTAAGATAATCTCTGATTTCGAAAATTTCAGAAACTTGCTTATCTTATTTTTATCGATTGAATTATTATGTTCTCTCAGATTGGAACTTTTATTTTATTTCTTTAATTCAGAGAGTGAAATCACTTAATTCAGTAAAAAAAAAAAGTTCGAATTTCTTATTTTAAATTGAAAACATCTAGGTTTTTTTTTTCTGCGTGATAGGGAACTACAATAATGTATGCTTATTAAGACTAGAATAATAAGCTATCCTATCTATCACTAAGATCCGATTGTTGTAGTATGTGTGTAAATTGTTCCTACATAATTTTCCTTTTATATAATTATCGTTTCACTCTCTTAAATTAAATTTTTGAAAAAAGAAATTACGTATATGCGCATTTGTTTTTGATCATTTATCGATTATTCAGTGGTGGTCGCGGTATCCCTGGTGGTTATGATCGCCGACTTAAGGCTAGTGGTTTTTGTCAAGTCACAGATTCGAACTCTGATGCCACTCAAGATCCATCGTATAGCGGAGCTGATGCACGTTAAATCTGTCGAGGTCTCAAATCCTCCTGTTGGTGTAATGTGGAAGTTTGGAGAGGTAGGTGTCAATTCAGGTGTCATCCTCGTCGCTGAACGAGGTTCAAAATTACGAGGTCCATTGCCAATAGCCCTCTTGTTGCTTCTCAGTGCGATGTTAATAAACAATCACAATATTATTTAGTGAGTAAACTTCCTTTTTGTCTGCAGAAGCTTGTAAAAGACATAATTCATTTCTATATGTGGCGAATGTATGTGATACTTCCTTTGATACTTATAGAAAGTATATGTGATACTTC
>BMAW01085820.1:157800-218559 GCA_019974015.1 Nephila pilipes
TGATACTTCCTTTGATACTTATAGAAAGTATATGTGATACTTCCTTTCTATATGGGGCGAATTTAGTATTTCATAAAAGAAAAAAACAATTTCTCAAAAGAGTGCTATAAAGAGTGATCTGCAATAATTGGTTTGGTAGAGCTTCGAAAATCTGCCAATCCGAAATATGATTTATCAAAGATCTCGATTTGTAGTAAATCTAATGGATCTTCAAAAGGCTCGAGTGATGAGATGAATAGGTTTGGAAGGTGAGGTGCAATTTAAGTTATATCATAATCATTAGATTTTGCTCAGAATAAATATCCATCGTCTATAATTCATTCAGTTACTATAAAAATAATATTTTCTTATAAAAATAAAATAAACTCTAAATTTCATATTTTTATATTATATTACAAAACAGAGATTTTGAAATTTAAGAATATATTAAGAATTAAAATAAAAATATTTTTGTACGATTACTTAAGAGATAATAAAAATTATTTTCCATTCTGAGTTAAATAAATACAGAGCTTTAGAACATAATGATAAACATCGAACATTAAAAGCGGATTACCTCTTTAAGATTGACTTTCACGTATCCGTTTTGCAATGGATCTTTCCTTTCAAATGTTTCTGTGAAAAAAAATTCAGTTCGACATGATTTTAAAAACCAAAAACATTATTAATTTTCATCTAATTTTAATAGCATTTTATAATGTTTTGTAAGAAATACCCATACTCAAACAGCTGTTATAAAATATTTAAGATACTTACTGAATGCTGTTGAAAGGTGTAAAATACACGATACAAAATCTCCGAATCGAAGAGTACCATCCTTTCGCATATACCGAAACGCCAATAATGATAAAGTTTCAGTATTTACCTGATAACCTAAAATGAAAACATCAACAGGGGTTCGTCACAATTAAAGATTAATGAAAACACACATTTTTTTTTAAACATGTCACAATTAGAGATTAATATAATTGAATAATATATTTAATTATCAAAAATAAATGCAATGTTGAGCTATTTTTTGTTTGAAAATCAAGAATAATTACGTATTTTTAATTGTAAATATCAGTAATGTTGTCATGATAAATATCAAGAAAATTAATTAATTAATTAAGGTATTGAATGACACAATTCACCAAAAATTATTTGATGTAGCTCACACATATTCTTAAAAATTTTATGCGAGTCTTTCGATGGTTTTTATACACATACATTATTGAAAGCGAAAATGTGTCACAATTTTTTTAAGGATAAGAAACTGATATCATCGAAGTAAATTCTGAAATTCTGATGCTTCTAGTTATCGATTATTAAAAGATACATATTAAAACCCTTCTTTATGATAAAATAAATAATTATTATTTTTACTAACGTTTAGATTTTCTTCAAAGAAAAGCTATGTTTATTTCGTATACATGATTTATATGGAATATACAACATTATCAAACAATAGATATAATATTTGATACTTCTCTCACGAAAAACGTGCTTGTTGTGTAATAACTGGGTGATATTTTATCCATTGTTTACAGTTAAATAAAAGGTATCATTATCTCTTCGACTGTGGCAAAACTTTATTTGTATAATAAGGTACAGGTTTGATTTTAGAATATCGTTCTGGAATCTTTCGGAATCAGAATTCGGTTTCAAAAGAAAAAATTTGAAGGCACAAAAGATATACAAAATGATGGAAAAACAACTAAAGAAGTGCAAAAAAAACTCTTATGTGAACGTTTTATGTTTGATTTATTTACGAATAGGGTAAGAAGTCAAATATCTATTATAAGTAATGCAGTTACAGATCAGGTACTTGTTGCGTAGTATTATTTTAAAATGTTAGACCTCAGCAATTTGCACAAATATGGGTGCTCTCTTAGAATTGGTTTATGAGTCTCAAACAGCCGAGATTATGAGTATGGTAAGAGAAGCTGCCTCTAAAATTATAGCAGTGTAAAAAGAACAACGCGTTACTTCTAAACATAGAAACTCTGAGCGAGAAAGGAAGTTGTCAGGCTAGATTCAGAAAGCAATGTCGTGAAAAATTCCGCAAAAACGTAAATGCGCAGTTGAGCAAATAACAGCAGATTTAAACATCGGTCTAGAAAATCTAATTTTAACCAGAACAGTTCATCAGAAGCTTCATAGATTACTTGTAGATTTCTTATGGCTATGTTACCAGCGTATTAAGCGCAAACCTCTCATTACAGGTATCAGTACCAAAATACGCATGCAGTGGAGCAGAGAACATCAACAGTGGAATTTTGATTATTGAAATGAGTAATTTGGTCCAACGAATCGTCTTTCACTAAGGTTTCCCAACATAGGAAAAGTTTATAGCGACGGCATGCAAAAGTATTTTCAGTGGCCCTCCTAGTCATTACTTGGTGCCTTCTCACTATGTCATGACGCGGCAAGATCCACTTACACCTTCTCACCTTGCCATAAGGCGGCACATTAGAACAGCTAAATTCTGCGTGCAAAGTGCAAGTATTCTGCGTGCGTACCTGCAGTATTGGTATTTATGCCCGTGCAGCTATCAGAAGAACACAGCAGCAGAAGAAAAAGAGTTATTGCTTTGCCTTGCCGATCCGAAAACTGTCCTCCTCCCCTCTTGAACCTGTTCGGATTCCCTTTTTTCCATTGACAACCCAGAAAAGTTCAGTTCATATTGAATGGGTAGAGGATATCTCACACCAATAGATCTGCCGTTTTCTAGAAACTCGAATTTTGTTTGTATTCTTGTCCATGACGTTAATCGTCATTTGTTCATCACTATATTCCATTCTAGCATGTTAACTATATGATACAAACTGTATCCCTTTCACTTATCACTAGCTATTAATTTTGTAAATATTTGAACTTCATTTTTGTTTTATTTGATCAAGTGATATTCTCATGCACAATAATATTACGTGGAATGACAAATAAATGATGCTTTGAATATTAAATTGTCCTGCATCATTTGTAACCTCCTGATCTGAATCAGTTGAAGTACAGGATATATATTAATATCTACAAAAGTTCGTTAGAAGTCCTGTAAACTTTTCGCGGCTAAAATTAGAATTTACGAAAAGTATGCGGTTGTTAGAAACAAATTAGTATGTTATGAAGCAAACTGCAATTTGTATCGATGAAATTTCTTTATTTTTTCAATAATATTTTCATTCTATAGATACTATTAAGTCAAATGTTAAAAAAAATGTCAGCTGTTATCTTTTTAAACCTATTCTAAATTAAATTCTATTTTCAATGAAGAATTAAGATCCTACCTATATCCAATAAGGCATCTCTTAACTTTTCAGCTCTGAATACACTAGCTGTTCCTTTCGTATGAGCTCTAAATATTACCTAAAATAATAAATTAAATATATATCTATTAAAACTGAAAATTCTTTATATAAGTATAATACCGTCATATAAACTACTGTAATTTTATTAGGGAAATAAAACAGCTTAATTAGTGAGAACTAGATCAGAAAACTCATTTACATCATTTTAAAACATCCATACAAGTTGCTGATTTCCAGTTTCAATCATTGAAATAAACATTCAATGGGGCTCCAGATCATTCAAGTAAAGAACTTATGAAACAAAATCACATTTTACTTTTTAATATCTGATCCACAATTCGGAGAAATTGGAATTTTTGAATTCTGAGCAAAAATAAATTCATATAACAACGAATTTATGGTCTTAAATATAATTCAAATAAATACAGTATACGCTTAAAAGAATCTTATGATATTATTCCATATCAAATTCGCAAACTAAAGCTACAACTTAGTCTGAGTTTTAAAAAATATATAGCATATATTTTTAAATTTCAAAAGTAGGTCATTTAGCTCTTGAATTAAATATTTATTAAAAAAATTCAAATGAAACTTTTGACTTATACAATGGATTAAGAAAACTTCGAATTTCTTTTTCTTTTTCTTTTTTTTTTTTCTTTTTTTCTTTTTGGTAATGTAAATTGTAAACTTAAATGCAATCTACTCGTTAAATAATTCGAGGGATAAGGTGCAGTACTTTAATTCAAATAAAAAAAAACTCGACAAAGCTTATTCTTTATAGCAGTCTTCCAAAAAAACATCATTTCTCTCCCAGTGATTAAAGAGGAAAATTATTTTCTGCAAGACTGTGCATAGGGACGTCTCTTTTAGCCTAGTTGGTAACAGTGCAGCAAAAAGCAACCGGTCAATCTTTCTTTGGATAAGTGGTCAAGGGTTCGAAACGCCACCGGCCCTTCAAGGCTAACTACTCTCTTCCCCTCCAAGGAGTTTCAAACATCAAACGCTGAATGGTGATCCAGGACTTGAACATTAGATGGCAACACAACCTAGAACTACTAGCTGTATATGCATGCCCCTGATACTTGTCTCTGTCGAACTAAGACAAGTGTACATAAATCACAACTAGTGATATTCAGACTACGGCGAACGTGTCAACGAGACCAGCCACTCAACTTGAAACAGAAAATGAAGCCAAATAGAAAACTGTTCCACACAAAATTCGATACAAAAGGGAGGGGATGTAAATCAATAGCAGTAACGGCTGGAAAAGCACCTTCTCTGCAAATATCATTCAGAATGTTTCTCTTCTTCTCTTCGTATCATGATGATACTGGAGATCAGTATGCAGCGGCTATCTTTTCACTAATAACGACAGAAGTTAAAAAAACCTT
This sequence comes from Nephila pilipes, assembly GCA_019974015.1. Classification (NCBI taxonomy): domain Eukaryota; kingdom Metazoa; phylum Arthropoda; class Arachnida; order Araneae; family Nephilidae; genus Nephila; species Nephila pilipes. The sequence goes on from BMAW01085820.1 coordinate 162,479, forward strand.
AACAACTCGCCCGATTGAAACGTCTCTTTTAGCTTAGTTGTTAAGAACGCAGGAAAAAGCGACCGGTCAACTTTTCTTTGGACTCTGCGGTCAAGAGTTCGAAAAGCCACTGGCATTTCAAAATCAACTACTTTCATTCCCACCACGGGGTTGAAAACATATTACGAATAAATAACCGATCACTTTGTAAGATGAATTAGGTTTACAGAAACTGTGTTGATCTATAAAAAAAGATAATAATTAGTCAAAAATTCTTAGAGATTTTAATCATAAATAAAAATGTAGGAAAATGTCATCGAAACAGAAATATTTGAAGTGAAGCAAATCTCAGGGGGAAAGTATTGAAAACAGAGAGTTGAGAATATTTTTGAACATACTTGTTGTTTCTAGAAGATGAGTTTCACTTATTTTTTTCTTCATTTGACGAGGAAAATGTGAAAAAAAAAAAGATGGGTACGCCGACCCGAACATCGTTCTATTTTTTACATCGACCTATTTTTCACAAGTCACTTTCAAAAAAAAAATTCTTGTGATGCAATAATCTAGAAATATCTTCAACTACGCCTATTTTTTTTACCTCTTCAAGATCCTGTTTGAAGGCTTTTAATAGAAGGTTAGCTCTCATCAAGCATCAAAAGGTGAAAAAACACTAAACAATTTTTTTCAAACCAAAGACCTTAAAAAATAAGCAAACTAGAATGCCTTCTTTTTTTTTTTTATTATTATTTTGGCAAAAATTTACAGCGATGATTTAATATAAGATTTACGCACAATTTTAGAACACTAAGATGTGTAATGTTATATTCAAAGGTATCATACAACAGATAATAATAAAACATACAATAAGTAGAGAAAAATATAAAAGTACTATATAACGAAATATTAATTCCTGGACAATTTTACATATGTCATAAAAGTATTCGATTTTAAACCTCTCTTTATATATATATTTGAAACTAATTTTGTCAATATGGGATCAAATTTTCCTTAAATAAATCGAAATACGTCTGGAAATATGCATTTTTTAATGTAAAATAATCTAAATCATTCACAAATTTCATCATGCTAAATGAAACTCAAACGAGATCTATACTTACTTGCCAATGTTTTAAGCTGCACATCAAATTCTTATAGTCAGAAAATTTTAAACGTCCATTTCCTGTGGTCTAATTACAGTTAAGTTATTACATTCGAACTTCGTGTTAAAATATATTTGTACATTTGTCACTTATTATCAGCCTGCACCAAACCCTTATACAAATATAAGTGACAGTCAAAAATAATAATCAAAAACAGACTAAAAGTTCGATTATTTTTTCAATTGTTAATTAAATAACTAAATAATGCAATGACATAATAAATATGTTCATTCATTTTATGAGAGTAAAGAATGTTTTTTTAGTATGTAAAAGAATAACTTAAAAATTCATATTTAATGTCAAAGAAACGTTCTGAATATATAAAAACGGCACATTCCTTGAAATCTATTCTTTAAAATCATATGAATTTGAAATTTTATTTATTAATTAACATAACTATTTTCCGGTAACATCTACAAATCATTATTGATTATATTGTATGCTATTGTCCAAATTTGCGAATTAAACTACCGTTTTTAACTAGGTAAGTTAAATCATTTTAAAGAGAAAACACAAAACGTATTACCGTATATAAATATAGTATGCAATATTAAAATATTACCTAGAATTAAATAAATTCTTTTGCTTCACAAAATGGAATCACGATTTCACAAAATGGAATCACGATTTCACAAAATGGAATGATTCATAGAAATTAAATTTCGATATTTAATTATTCTTAAGAAAGAATGAAATGTTAAGAATTTCAAATGGTGATTTTTTAATGTTTTTACTTTTTATATTTTTCTATTGTCTAATTCGAAGTTAAAAATTATGGTTCTCTTATTTGTGCGTAGGAAAAGGATACATCGAGAGCCAGAATTACTTGACGGCATACTTCAAGAGTTGCACAACTCTTCACGTAATCTGAAATAAAATAAAATATTTCTATTGATTCTTGAGAAAGAAATAATAATATTTTATCAAGTTTTTTTTTTATTTTGTTATGTTTTACCTAAAAATCATACGTGAAATACATTAAATGTAAAAAAGGAAAAAATAAATGAAAATTAACTTACACAATTCCTGGATAAAATTTTATTTATTACAACATACCTCTCAAAACCGTCTATAATAAATAATACCCAATAGAAAACAAAAAATATTGGACGCATTAACAGAAATTTATTTTGAAATAAAAATGCACACAGAGATAATTCTATTACTACTCTTCTTAAATATTACTCGTAATTATGTACAGACATTAGTAGTAAGTTTTTTTTTTTTTTTTTTTGCAATGAAAAAAATTATTTCCTACTTTTTTCTTTATGCATAAAAAATTATATATATATATAAATAAAAAAAAAGTTAAGGAATATTTTTCTTGTAAAGTAGAAGAAATGTTGCTTACAATTTCTTTACTTTTCTTAGTTATAATTTTTTTCTATCATGTTAGGATATTTTTATTTATTTTTTAACACGTTTTAACAAATAATAATTAATTAACTCCTTCCAGAAAAAATGAACTCTTAAATGCTGTTTGATATGCAGAACTTGAGAATTGCAATTAAAAGACATTGTGGAATGAATCAAAGTTGGTTCAACTTCAAATTTTTGTCACCATGTAACAAACGTGCTTTTTGTATCTTTATACAAAATAGATTATTACAGATTACTTTTTACTCGAATATATTTAAGAATGTTGGACTATCAAAAATCAACACCTCATGAAGAATGGAATACTCAATTATTTTGAACAGAGTGGATAAATTTTAAATTGCTGAGTAAATACAGTATTTTGAATCAGAAAAGTTTTCAATAATAGATATAAAACAGTAATTAATTGTGAAAATTTTTCTTTTTTTTTAAAAAAAAAAAAAAGAGTATTATGAAAACTTTACAGCTTATTAAAGTTCGGTATCTTTTATTTGAACTCATTTATCTTCTAAAAGGTTAGCTTAATTTGAATGATGAAAGCTAAATAATGATAGTATTTTTCCCGAAAACTTATTTTAAGGTACCTTTCATAACAAATCCAAGTATTAATATATGTACAAGTTTTACTGAAAGTGTGCGCTGCATTTAAAAAAAAGAACACGACTCTAAAATTATATGATTAAAGACATTGATCAAAGCTTTGAAAATACATTAGGGATATTGGAATAATATTAATGTAAACAAAAAAAATTAAGTTTTTCAAGATAATAATTTTACTTACCATTAGGTAAGCAAACTTCCAAAACATCTTGTAACTCAAAAGCATTCAATGTCTTATGCTATAAAAAGTAGAATTTTATTCAAATAACTACTAGATAGAATTAATCAAAGAGAGATCACATAAAATTTTCAAAGAAAAATGATATACCTCGTCTGACAATTGCAAAAATATTCCTTCATATGAGTTAATTTTTGTTTCTATAGATGAAGAAGCCTGAAATAATTCAATTTTAAATTACAGTTGGCAAAGTTTATGATTTAAAATCACTTGTATAACAATGATTGAAAGCAGAATTCAATGTTATGATTGATATGCTGCGAAAAATTGTCAGTTGGCGCCAATTCAAAACATTTACTTTAAGAGAAAAAAAAATTGTATTAAAATTATTGAGACTTCAAATAACTAAATCTATGCATTATAAAATCGTAATGGAATTCTATAGTGTTTTAATATTTTCAGTTACAAATGAATACAATTGTTCATTACTAAGGTACAAGAATTAAATTTATTTCAAGGCTCAATTACCTTTATTATGGCAGGTTTCAGAACAGTGGGATTACAATCAAGTAATCTATGAGAGAGAAAGAAATGTATTAAATCGAGCGTTAATATAAATTATTGTACTTAGTGTTTAATTTCAGTAAGTTATTTCTACAATATATTTCATACACGTTACTTTATTTCCCTTAAATAGAATTAAATTTAGGAAATGTTCTAAAAATCAATACCATAGAAACATCGGAATACACTATTCATCTGAAAAAAATGATAAAATTTTACTGTGTAGTTTTTAACTTTATTTTTAATATTGAAAAACCACTAGCAAAATGTCATACTTTAGCTTAAGGGGTTTGTTAGAAATGACTCGAAGAGTAAAACTAGATTCGTCTGCAGGATCAAATGTGGTGGGTACGATGAGGTAGCTTCCTTGTTCAAAATGAACCCTTCCAGAAACCTAAAAGAGGACAAAATAATTAAAGTCGAATAATATAAGTTATTCTTTCATTTGAAATCATGATCTCACATATAAAAGGTGCCATATTAAAAAAACGATTAAAATTATAGAAGCTCCGAGTGAGAAATATTGTAATTTATTGCCATAAAACTAATAACATATTATAACGTTGCATAAAGAAGTAATCCTGTTTCTTATTCTTGGGGGAAATATTTACCTAATACAATCTTTAAATATCCGTGATTGCTCACACCAGCCAGCACCTAATACCATAAGAATCGTACATTACAAAATTGTTCCAAAAACAGCAAGGCCTTGCCAAACATAAAGCGTTTGTGTCATCAAAATGAATGCCAATAACGTCAAATTTGAAACTAATTTGACCACCTCATTCTTGTCTTTGACTTCTTGAGTGTTTTAGGGCTAATGGATCCGATTTAGTCAATTAGCAAAATCGAATAGGATTAGCAGCAACAACACTAATCTGACAGTTATTATCAAGCATATGTTACATCGCAACAAATATCATAGAGAATACTATTAACTTTTACTATATTTAAGTAATTTTCAAAATTTTCGACGTTTTAAATAGGAAAGTCCATTATGATTTTTCGTGTGTTCTTAAGGATTTATTCATACCTCGCTTACTAAAAAACATTTTGGTCTCATAAAATGAATTTAAAATTTTGTGTGTGTGTGTGTGTGTGTGTGTGTGTGTGTGTGTTTCTATCTTAACAGAGAAAAAAAATCTCTGTTTTCTCTGTTTTTTCCATCTTTTTGTCTCATGAATTTGTAACATATGTTCAAGTTTTTAATCTATTTTGGAATATTTTCTTTGTTAAATATTTTTCAAATCTTTTATATTTTTTTCATATTATTCATTCCCAATTAAATTACTTGTATTATTAAATAAAAATTATTTAGTTCTGTATAAATAAATATTTCAAGAATATAGAAATTCATAACTAAAATACTTATTCCATTAAATCCACAGCTTTCATAACTTTCAGAATCAAATATAAAGCTTCATTTCAAATTAAATTTCTAAGGAAGTGAAAATATATCTTTTTGTTCATGTTGACGTGGACATTGAAAAGATACAGTTAACTGGCATTAACTTCTCAACGATTTGTATCAATAACTAAGAAACAGTTATATAGTTTTTATTTTAAAATCTGTTAAAAGAATCTTATTAAGACAATTGTGACATTTGCTGGTTTTTGTTGTTGCTTTATTTAGTATGATTTTATTTTGTTCTCTAGAATCTGTTATTTAAGTGAGTTTATGTTCACTTTTTATATGAAATAAAAATAGGAAAAAACTGAATTAATTTTTTTCTTCCAGTTTTATAAACAATGATGCTCTTAGATAGTCGAGAGAGAAAGGATTGAAGAAAGTTTAACGTTGAGGCTTATGCCATGAGCTGGAGATATAATTACAATTCCCCTCTCATTTTACCTGGCACGGATTTGATTTGGGGTAAATTAAATAACAATGAACTATTCAGCTCTTAGTCAATCTCCTGTAAGTGTTAAGCTTTTAGACTAAACTAATCATAAAATAAGGTCAAATTTCTCAATCTTACACAGAATAAGTAATAGAATGAAACAAAAAAGTGAAGTATAACATATAACCGACGAATTTCTTATTCAACTGAAACGAAACTTTCATGCCTTCTTTCATAATTCTGCACTTGACATTAGGGGTTGCGAATAAGTTGTACAGCTTTTACAAATTTATCTGCATTCTGATAGTTAGGCTAACTGTATTTTTCGGGTTCAACTGAGGATATATTTTTCAAATTATTAAAAGTTTTAACAGTTTATTGAAACATAAAGCTTTATTTATTCAGTTGTAGTTTACACTAGACATGACTTTTTTTTCCAGGAAAGGTTAGTTTTAATTTTATCATTAAATGCACAAGAAAGTTTTAAATAAATTTTAACATTTAACAAATGTTTAACTGCAGATACTGAAAGTCTATTCCTTTTTGGAGACCAAATGTTTCCCATGATTGAAAAAAACTCACTAAACTGGAGCAGACATTCCAGAAAAAGACATTGCAAACTTTTCCATTTTAGAAATATTGCAACATGAAATATCAGTCTGTTGAAACACCTTAAAAATTGCATTCCCCTTCTCTTTAATCGTATATAGCACTTTTACAGAACTTGAACCATAATCTACCCTTTGGTCGCCAATAGTCCTCATGTTGCTTCAAGTGCGACGTTAATAAAACCGACAACCTACCCTTTAGATTTGAATTACCTGGTTCAATAACGTAAGTTCATCAAATAGATCATCAGAATTTATGGAATCTTTTAAAATTAAGTTGTGCACTCTCGTCTAAATCAAACCAAGGAAGTTCAGTTCGTAAATTTATCCAATGAAATTACTAACTTCATCAAAATTAATTCTCCACGACTCTAAGTACTGGATATCAAGATTATAAAAATTGTCTACTCTCGAGAAGAGTTTTGTGTTCCTGAAAAAATATGTTTAAAATGTTTTTAAAAAAATTCTCGTCATTCATAAAATTCTAAAAACTCAGACATACCCAAAACAGCACTAAAAAACCAGGACTATTCGAGCTAATTACTGACGAATGGTAAGCCTATTGATAATATCATATTCAAGCAGTTTTAATCCAAATATAATTAACAGTGCATATTATTTCCTGCAAATCCTACTTATTTAAAAGTTTCTGGATTCTAATTAACTTTATACTGCAGAAAAGAAATAATGTATAATCTAATAATATGATTAATATAACATTTAACTTGGTGGGTTTTTTTAATTACAGATGTTATTTTTCTTTTGAATTGAATTTGCCATGTTTCATATGTATTTTTAAATTTATATTATATTGCATTTTACCAATATTTTATGTCTTTTTTTACATCATAATCTTTGTATGTTTTAAATTTTGAAAATATTTTAAGCTTGAATGGTTTGTTATGTTTTGATTTTCTCACTAATTGTTTTAATTAATTCTGTAATATTGGCATTTGAATAATCCTAATAATTGTTATTTTTATTAAAGTTTTATTAACTGTAATTTGTAACTTATTCTGATTTTGCCTATATGTTGAAATTGCATCTATTTAACATTCATAATTTTATATATATATATATATATATATATATATATATATATATATATATATATATATATGCAATTATTTGCAATATTTATACAAAAAAATGTTAATAAATATATTGAAAAAAATAATTCCTTTATTGAAATTAATTGCAGCGTAAGAAAAATTAATGATAGCTTAACTGCTCATTACAAGAATATAGATTTTCAAATTAACAGTATAAAGTATTCTCATATTTTTTAACTTCTAAATTTTATTTAGTTTCTAAATTTTCTAGATTTTATTCTGTTTCACTACTTATAAGTTTATTTTTATTTAGTTTCGCACAATGACGAATGTATTTGGTACATATTTTTCAAAAGCAGATAAATTGTTACAAACTATTTTATAAGAAATTATAGATTATCTTGACAATATTGATGTTATTAAAATAACTCTGACATAACTAAGCATATAAATAAGCAACGGAATTTACTTTATCAATAGCTTTGACTTAAAATATCTGTTTAAGTCAATTGATATAAAGGATCTGATATACGGAAGAATTGTTTTTCAAAAGCAAAACAAAAGTAATATTTCAGCGAACGACTACTATTAATTCAATTTTTTATCAGAAAAGAACAATGAATTTTGATAGTCTAGTTCTATATTGACAGTAACAGTTTCTATCACTGAAGACACAAGAACGAGATGGCTCCCTGCTATTCATTCCAAAGTCCCATGGGGAAAACTCATGCCAGAAATAAATTTGTCTGACTCCTGAAAACATATCACAGAAATCACTTATCTCGAAAACAAGTCATTTTGAAGACACCATTTCAAAGGATTCATAGAATTTGATATGAAATTACAAAAAGTAACTTTAAAAGAAATTGTCCTTTTTCTTATTTAATTTAAAGAACGAATTGTTGGAAGACTTGCAAAATAATGTATTTCAGATCTTAGAGTTAAGTTTCACATTCTCGCAAACAAAGATTCATAAAAAAATTAAAAAACGTTTATTATTTTCCTGTTAAATACAAATAATTTTAGCATACATGAAATTATTATTATTATTATTATTATTATTATTATTATTATATAGTACAGATGTAACTTGAACATATTAAAAAAAATAAGTACTGTAAATATTTTATACATATTTATAAATTCAATTTCGATAGAAATAGGAATTCGAAGAAGTTAAGACTTCAGTCGTTGCCACTAAAGCTTGAAATGTGCAAGGTGAAGAACATTAAGTTAACCTTTTTGGAAATTTTAAAAGCATGGATAAAATTTCTTTGAACTGCAAAGTATAAAAAATAAATAAATAAATAAAAATACTAAAATAAAGCGAACTTACTTGTCGACTATTACTATACGCTGAGCTGTAAACGGATTTTGTCTTTTTGAAGAAACCTTTATCCATTATTTCAGTAGAAAGGGTTTTGCACACCTATCAGAAAAAATTGCAGTAGCATTTTTTTTCAGAGCTACGGTATAAATTCTTAGAGTATAAATTCTTAACTAACAACACAATTTTTGCCACAGTGTAAATTTTTTTAATGCCACAAATTATTATATGCAACTCCTAATAAAAAAAAATTAAAACATCATACCCATAAAATATTGATGGTATCAGTTTTAAAGAATAATATTTATTATAATTTGAACAGATTGTCAGAGACTAACATATAAGAGCTGTGTAATGTTTTTGAAGTAAAGAAGAAGTAAAGAAGGTTTTAAGTTATTTGAATATGTTTGGTATGAGATTTATTTTAAAGCATCATATCGAAAAGGATTCATACTTATAAGGGCAGGTATATAAACAAGAAATTATTAGCAAATAAAGCTGTATCAATACTTCAGAAAACAAAGCAATTTGATTTAAAAAACACTAGTCTCAAAATTTTACTTATGGGATATACCCACAAAAAATTAAAAATAATAATAACTGTTGCTAGTATTAAAATTCGTGTGTGTGCGCGCTCGCGTGTGTGTATACAGGGTATCCCACAAATTCGTAAGTATATTAAAATACCATTAAATGTGACGGAATTGATATACAAGTATATGAATGCGAAATAGCTAAACTCACGAAAACATTTTTTTTTTTCTGCTGATGGAAAAATTTTTTCAAAGTTTTGTACACACAGGAAACTACACGCCAGAATTTTTTTATAAAATGTGGGGTGTACGATTATTACTATAAGAGCAATCCGATCTTACAAGGAAATATGTGTTAAAAGTAGTAAATTCTTTGGTTTTGAAAAGTTAAAAAATATTTCTTTCTTTTCTTGATATTTTTCATATTTATTGCTCAATAGTTTATTTAGTTTTTTTTTACCATTTTATATAACATTACTGAAAGGGACTGTTGCTGATTATTCGAGTGTAGGTTACAGGTGCAAGAAAAATCCTCCATAAAGCTTAAAAAATTTAATTAAAACAAATATAGCAAACTAACAAAAATGATAGATAAATAATTAGGCTATCGCTGCCTTCCGCTCAAGCCGAATTCTCTGGCAGAAATGACGACAGAGTGACAAGGAAATCTTGTAACACTGACTGTTGAATCCATAATTCTAGAAAAACCCTGCTTATAACCCTCACTCTGAAGTCTGTTAGAGTGTTTAATGTTTACTATTTTACATTCTTCCAGTTTTGAACAAGTTTCAAGTTTTTAATTATGATTTTTCTGTTTACTTTTTTTTGGCATCATGCAATTTTTCTTATCAAATATTAGTTTTAACTGTTATTTCTTTTTAGCTTTGTCAATTATATATTTAGTATTTTTTCAGTCACTTCAATTAAAAAAAAAATTAGGCCCACTATGGTTTTACTTTAATTTTATACCTTGATGGAAAGGATTTTCTACAATACTATTAGAATATTTTCTTATTTTTTAAATTCTTTTTCCAATTTTTTTAAAAAAAATTTATCAACTTTTAATAATTTTTTTGCCTAGTTTCATATATTTCTTGCTTATTTAATACTTCATTATTTTTATGGCTACTTACTAATTTCTGTATATATATATATATATATATATATAAAGTGCAAACGGAACTTGAATGTAATATAATAATAATATTTAAGTACATAAATAAGTAATAGTCAAATTACATAATAAAATAAAATAGAATTCATAAAACTTATTATATAAATGCATATAGATTTTAAAAAAATAAATTCGATTGTATCAGAAAAAAAGCATAAAAATAAACTAAGCTAAAAAGTTTTTTCTTAAAATTTAAAAAATCAATAACCATTAAGAAAACAAAGAGCCAATAAGAAGTAGTAAATTAATTTAAATTGTTTTTTCTGGCTATGGATAGAAATGAGCGGTTAAACATGTTGTATTAATCCGAACGACCATTCCACACAACAAATTACTTTAGTAATGGAGACTGTATATTTATATAACTTCAACCTAAGTTATCTGGTCTTGAACTTTGTGCCTTATTTTTTCTGAATTTCAGTATTTTTCACTTTCGGTACTCCTTTTACTTTTATTTTTGAATGTATTTGACTATTGTACTTCCATTATTCCTTTTATTTTAATTTTAAATGGACACGGTTATAGGTAAAAGTTGGACGTTAAAAGCTCAATATTTATTAGTTTACTACATTTAGATAGTCAATTAAAATATACCCAATCAATGTACAATAGGTGAAATTAATTTATGTTATATTTTCGTCTAACATTAAAAAGGATTAGCAAATCGTTAAAAATATTATTACAATGTTTGACATGATATATCAACTAAAAATTCTTAAGAACTAAAAAAATCGAAGTTAGATTTTCTGTCAAAATGATTTTTTTCCAATGCATATTGTTTGTTATAAAAGCAAAAATGAAACTATGACATTCACCTTTTTTCTATTCATAAAAGACATGGCAACTAAAAATAAAATAAGAAGAAGCTTTTTTTTTTCATGTACTTCGATTTATAGCATGCTTGAATTATTTTGTAAAATTAGCTGAACTGTTTTCTTTTAATAAGAACTTGTTATATATGCATTAGAAATTTACACATTTATATTATAAATAAAATTAATTAAATGACCTCACTTAAACAATATTATGTTAAAAAAAATTCGGGAAATTTAAAGCGGAGAGCTAAATTGCAAAAATTATAAATATTCATTACTTAATACGGCAACACGAATATTGCAAGAAACATTTAGATAGAAAATTATTCGAAACGTATATTCAATAATGTAAATACTTTAAAAATATTCCTCAATATTTATTCATTTTAATTTTTTATTCATAAAAAGAATTATTGCTAAACTTTCGGTTTTGGTATAACTTTCCGAAAATTGTAACACTGTTTGGAAAAAAAAAAAAAAAAAAAAACAGATTTTTTTTAAAAATAAAAAAGTTGTTGTTTATAAAATTTTGAAAAAAAAGTTTTTTTTTTTCCAAGCGAATGAATAAAATCACTAAAAATGACTTAATAGGAAAACAAAATGCTTTCAAATAGAAATTTAATGCCACCGATAGTAAAGGCTAAATTATAAAATTAATTACATAAGAATGTTTTTTTAAAAATTTTATTTGATTTTAGTACATTCAATAAGCACGAGGAAAATTATCAAGAGCTACTGAGAATCATTAATCGATGAGAATGTAAGATACTCAATATCTACACTTCTTCGAGTAATTCACCAGATAAAAAATAATAATAATTTCACTCTAATAATATATTTATAATCTAACACCACATACTCGTAGCGTGTTGTTTTATGAAATTCATAAACGTAAGCCGGAATGAACAATAATGAACTTTATAAATGTAAATAATGATCATATTCCGAGACGTATATATGGCGCCATCTATCGTCTTAAATAGTCATTTCCTTGTATAGCTTTCATTATTTGCCTGTTTTAGAAAAGATAAAAGAATTTTATAAATAAATGAACCAAAAATATGATGCCAGAAAAACAATTTTCAACTATTTAAAACCCATTTAACGCGAAAAAAATTATATTGAAATGTTCACAAAAATTTGGAGCACGTAATAGCCGTCACGAGAAAAGTCAAAAGTAAAGTACGAAATTATTCTTACAGGAAATACAGCGAATCCTATAACTTTTGGCTCCAGGATACTGTGCTGACTTAGAGAAATTACAACTTCTTCAGCCTCTGGTAAGACTATATGGAATTGTGGGTTGATATGAAAAGAATCTGAAATGGAGATGGAGGCTATTATAAAAATTTTTATAAGAAAAGTCATGCGCGAATATCCATTATACACATTGAGTAGAACTAATGTTATGAATATCAGTGCGCCCACTATAAACATGAAATAAAGCATCTAACAAATCCAGTAATTGCTTAAAATGCCAAAGGCATAGTTACCCAAATTATTTCTACAACCTCCGGCAGAAACTCCTTTTTGCCATTGACTATGCCAAACTTTCATTTGCCAAGTTGCTTTTGACCGTAATGTAGGTTCATCTTTACTAGTCTCAGCATCCAAATGTACAGCTTCAATACTGGTAAACGTTTTCACGAAGTCCTGATACGTCATCCTTAAGAAGATAAATTCAAGATATAATTTAATTCGAAGGAAAATTCCAAATTTATTTTGCAGAACTGGATGATTTTTTTTAAAAAATATAATTGTGTTGTGTGTAAATATTTATTTCTTACATTATAATACTTCGACTTACCAAAATTCTCCTTCTGAAAGACTTCGATTATTCAATCTTTCTGAATCTTCTACCAGCACTTTATCCCATTCTAAAGAACTGTAGAAATGCATAATTATTTGCTAAGTAGATATTAATGAATAAAAAGTATTGGTGGGATAATTAAATCTATCTCCAATGAAATAACTTATACATCTATTAAACAATATTATATAGATTTAAATTTAGTCTAATGGAAGTTGCAAATATCTATCAGTGGATTAAATGTGATAATATTTCGAAATAACTTTCTTACAAATTAATTATCCGAAAAAAATCAAATGAATCAATCTTCATTAAATATACTCATAAAAGAACGAAAAGAAAATCTATAGTCTTATCCAGAAGTTGAAATTAAAATAGTGAAACACAACATTTAAATAATAAACAGTAAATTTAATTTGAAAAATATGGAGTAATGGAAATAAGATTTCACGAAAACAAATTCAATAGTTTCGATTTTATTTATAGTAGTGATTTTCAAAAGTTTTCATTTTTCTTTAAAGAATGTGCGGAAATATTATTTGCCTTTACTAATTTCTCCATTTTTTTCCCCCCATTTTATATATGCCGAAGCATGGTTTCGAAAAGCAGCAAAGAGATTAAGTTTCTATTTTGCAATGCAAAAATGGCAGCTGTGTGTTGATTTTGAAATCGAAATTAATTGGTACTGGTTGTTATGTTTAAATACATAGCTTTTTCCTATCATTTATATACATTTCGTTGTTGAAAACCGCTCCAAATAACTGATATCAAAACCAGTTCATCGCGTCCATCCAATTTTATTTTGGAGAATTTTCACTCAAAAATTTTCAACGATCTGGCCATCCAGTTAAAATTATTGAGAGCCATATCAAGGTCGTTATCGATTCATATCTGCATAACACAAGTGAGATTGTAGAAAAGCTCAATGAATGACATATATGCATTTCAAAAAAATTTTATCAGCTTGGCTGTGTTAAGAAACTCGATTTACGATTCCTTCATCAGCTTGAGGAAATTCATTTGACGCTATGCAACTGCGATTCGCTTTTGGAACGCAACAAAATAGATCCATTTCTGAAACGATTGATTACTAGCAATAAAAAAGTGGATATTGTGTAACAACGTCAATCGAAAAAGATAGTGGGTGAAGCTGGATGATCCAGACCAAACAGCATCAAAAGACGAGATAAACCAGAAAAAGATAATACTCATTTTCATAGAATTATAAAAGAATTCTGCACTTAGAACTCTTACCAAGAAACCAAATGGTCAGTATGAACGCTTACGTTCAACAACTTACCAAACTAAACGACACAGTTCAAGAAAAGCAGACAGAATTGGCAAATCGAACGGGTGTAGTTTTCCAACATGAGCCCATACATCTTTGGTCACTTGTCAAAATTATTGGAGCTGAGATGAGATGTGTTGTCACATCCACCATATAGCTCTGATCTTGAGCCTTCAGATTTCCTTTTACTTCGTTCCATGCAGAGCTCTTTGAACAGTAAAAATTTTAATGACACTGATGATGTAAAAATCTCAATTAATACAGTTTTTTTGCTGACAAAAATCAGAAGTTTTGTGAACATGGAATTATGGCATTGCCTGAAAGATGGCAAGAAGTCCTCGTCAAAAGGGTACAATACCTAATTTAATAAAGCTATATTTTCAAGTAAAACTTTTGAATTTTTCTTCTTATTTAATATCCGCCGTCACTTAATTGCAAAACCAATGTATGGCGCCGTAACCAAATATACAAACTCGAAGCTCATTTTGGAATTTTGAAATTCTTACAGAATTGGTATTTTATAATGTGAGAATGTAAAATCTAGTGGTCTTTTAGAATTTCTTTCTTTTTAAATTGCTTTTTTATTACTTTTTATTCATATCATGAACTTTGACGGACATTTTTATAAACCGCATGAAACAAATCGCAAATAAAAAAAATCACATAAAAAGAAGTTCATAAAAACAAGTTTAAAAGCAATCTGTTTTTTCTCACAAAATATATTCTATAATTTAATCTTTTGTATTGTAGTGTCAAATGGATTTTTAATTTATGTGTTAAAGGAAAGAAATAAATATTTGTAGAGCATTTCTGAATTTTAAAAACATAATGGGATGTTCGGATATACGTCATAGCTATGTGAACGTGTATTAAAGTTTCTATCTGTTAAACTGTCCTGAATTTATATTTTGTTCTTCAACATTACGCAAAATGTCTGCAATTGTAAAAGTTAATGTCATGCTTCTAGTTTCAATGAAACTACATCCAAATTTTAAATTTCATAAAAAGCAAACGAATCGAGACATTTCTCTATATTTTTGCTTGTTTGAAATTTTTCAGACTTCACGTCTTTTCACCATTCAAGGAAAACAAATCCACTGTAAGTGATTTATGCTTGATTGCTAACTACTCGATTTGTATGACTTATGGGAAATGCAGAGTTCGATCTGAAAAAAGCTGTCAGCTCCATTCTTCTTTCTTTTTTTGTAAGAAATTAAATAGTTAATTTTTTTTTTTGTATTAGTTCTGCTACGTCTGTTATACAAGTTTTACACAAAATATCCCACGAGGATTTAGTGCCATTGAATTTCATACAACCAACCAACCATCTATTAAGGAAAAATTAATTAACATTTTGTGGTTGAACATTTCCTCCTCCGTGAGAAACATTTTAACATATTAAATATAATTTTCCATCTAAACGGTATTTTTTTTAGAATTTATGCAAACTATTGAAAAATGAAAGGATTTTTAAAATATGTATTCTTTAACGTACTCTTTCGACCAAGATCCAATATATTCTGATAACGTTGGAAGGGGATTTCTTAGTTTCACGAGTTGAATTTGGTCTCCATTTATTGTCTCGACCTAAATAAATAAGACAAGCTTTATTAATGTAGAATATCTCCTTATTCAATTACTTTTAAAGATACTATCGATATGATATTAATGATCAAAATCACTCATAAAAGAACTTCATCGTTTCTTAGTTATTTCATGTCGTCATAACAGTTTTAAAAGAATATTTATAGATTTATTTTACTGGCTAAGTTAACAAGTATAGACATTATTTTGAAAATAATCAATGAATCGAACAAAAATTAATGCACTCGAAAAATTTATAAATATTTTCTTGATATATTTCACTGATAAAAGAATACTAAAAAAGTAACAACTAAAAGAAATTTTTTTTAACCCTTAATTTGAAATTTTCAGTTTTGGAATTGCATGCTTCGCTAGCTTCTGTTTTCCACTCATTATACAGAGATATTAAAACAATTCTAAGTACTTGAAGTTTTGAGTTCAGCACTAAAAAATAAATTTCTGTAATGATATTTTTTTTTACTGAAACATTTTACAAGTGATATAAATAAGCTTAAACTCACTTAAAATCGATGATTCGCCAGGAAATGAATATATATATATATATATATATATATATTCACTCGCATTTTATTTGAATTTGAAATATACCACGTCTATTTTCTATAATCTGAAACTCGGTACTTTTATTTATTTATTTTTGAAAAATTCCGCGAAATTTCATAAAATATAGTTTCTAAGCTCATTAAAATATGTTACTTAAAGCAAGCTACATGACTTCTTCCTAATCCTGTTATAAGAGAAAATATATTCATAATACTTAAAAGGAAAACAAATATTTAGTTAAAGAATAAAGTTAGAGAAATAACTAAATAATTATGGAAAAATGAAATTGATAAGCAGGTACCATAAATGAGATGCATTACATTTAAAAAGTAATGCAGTTCTATTTCAAACAATTAAATTTGTATTAATTAGGTTAACTTCAAAGAAAGTTAATAGTAAAATTATGAAATTTCAGTAAAAATAACGTCTTTAACTTTGCATATTATAATTATTTGAATCTAAACTATTATCTTTTGAATAAGATATTCTTAAATAAAATTATTGGTTTCTATATCGACAATTTTAAAAATTTATTAAATATTTTTTAATGATTAAAAATATTTCGACTTTAAATGCAACTATTAAGAAAATGAAATAGTGAAGTTAATCTTCGTTTGAGATTTTAAATTTCCTATAGAAAACATGTTACACTTGATCGTTAACAAGAATATTAGACAAAGTTCTTATAAAAAAAAATGTAACTTAAATATTTTAGAAAATTTACAGAAATAAGGGGTGAAAAATGTCAATATGTCTTACTTACCTTATCTATACAAAGGATTCGATAATTTGTTCCTAATAATATACCATTTGCTAATTTCTCTGGTAGATTTCTAGCCTAAAAATATATTTTTTATTCATGATTTATCAATTCAGTTATTAAAACAAAACATATCAAAACGAGTCTTTTTCTTAATTTTTTCATTATAGAAAAGGCATTAATGAATAGCTTAATGCAGATAGAATGCATTATATTCAGTGGTGTTCATCATCATAAAAAAAAAGTATCTGTAACAGCGAGATTTTTATATAAGTTTATGAAAGACGAATTAACATTTTCAACTAAAATAAAATATTTAATTTCAAATTGTTGGAAAAGAAAGTTTGCTCTAGTCCTAAAAAGTATTATTTTAAGGATTTAATTTTTTTTTTTTAAATTTTCCAGCACATCCCTATTGTAATATTCCAATTCCAATTATTTATATTCCATACTTTTTGTGTGAATATTTAATTCTGCATACCAAGTTTTCATTAAACAATAAAAATATGAGTATACTAATGGTCTTGTGTGAGCAACTTATGCAAGTAAACAGATGTAAAGACCTATTTTAAATTCTGAAAATTAGATTTGCGTTGAGTACCATAAACGGTATTAAATATACAATAGATCTTAAGTATACATATATTTATTAACTATACAGTAGTTTTGCCAACAATAATATTATCTATTTAATTTATAAATTGATTCTTTATTAACGTCATACTGAGAAGCAACACCAGAGCTACCGACGACGGACCTCGTAATTTGGAACCTCGGTCAAGTGACGATGACGACACCTGAGCTGACACCTCCCTCTCCAAACTTTCACATTACTTGGTACATCGACCAGATTTAACGTGCATCAACCTCACTACACGGCTGGTCTGTAGGGGCATCAGGGCTTAAACTCGCGATTTGACAAAAACAACGCAGGCCTCGAGTCCGCAACCCTGATCACCAGGCCATCGACGCCATATTATCTATATATTATGAGGCGAATTACAAAAACAGAAAAGAAAGAATGCTCTAATACTATGAATCTGTGAAATAATACTACAATTAGTTCACATTTCATATGCAAGCAAATTATGTGGTATATAAAATGGAAAACTTTAGACGCAGAATACAATTTTTGATATGTCTTACAAATGCTAAATAAGTTATGTTACCAAATTGTCTCGTCACGAGTATTGTTAATATGAATAAATATAAATAGCTTATTTAGATATGAATCATCTCATCATTGTGATGTGCAAGGAGCCTCAAATGTTATTAACGTCAAATATGAACTGTTATTTACTATATTACTTCTAAGAGGCTGGAAAAACAGATATATCAAACATTTAACCTTTCATACGGAAAATTCAGTAGGAAATTAATGTAAGAAATTAGAATTATTATCAGCGTATAAAGAAATATGTTAATATAGTACTTTTGTGGAAAATAATGTAGTAAATCAAGTGAAAATCTGAAAAATAAGGGGGGGGGGGATTTAATCGCGAACTTATGCAAGATACTCTTTTTTTTCTCTAACTTCTGAGGAATCATGAATCGATATTTGCACATTACATTATAATAATGGTTTATAAAATTATAACTTACTTTAGAAAAGAACTAGAATTGATTTTCCAGTTGATATTTTATCAAATTACTGATAGAAATATATTTAAAAAAATTAATCCTGTTTAAATTGTTGTCATTTGGGAATGACTCAAAGAAACCGAATGAGAAAACACTTCCATCTCAAAATCTTGGTATTTAAAACTAAAATGAATTAGTTTTTGGCAAAGTTATGTTTAATAACAAAATAAAGAATGTTTTATACTTGGATGTGTTTAATTATTAAGTTTTAATTTATTTTTTAAACTATTTACTAAATATTAATTAAAATCTTTTTTCAATAAAGATCCGGGTTTGTTTGTTTTTGTTTTTTTTTTTTTTCCTATCTTCATTTAACAACTCTTTCTTTCTTGGAAACTGATTATAATATTTCTCTAAAGCTAAATTCCTAAGTCTAGCTATATTTTAAAATACGTCGCATGTTTCACGTGACTTTTGCATTTATTTCCTCGAGGTATAAAATACGACTCTATTATGAAAATTTCCTGTCGTGCTCTCGCAGAGACTAAACGAATTACTGCCGCGTAACTTGTCACACTACATTATGCTCCTTTAACTACGAGATTTAGACCATTAGAGCGTAAGACACGTTTTGCTGTTATTTCATATGTTCGTGAAAATATTTTATTTTTCATTTTCCAAAAAATAGTTTTCGAGACAAGGCCAGAAGCCAAAAACAAATTTCTCGCTTAAAAAGTCGTATTTTAACATTTTATTAGATGAGAGATTCTTCAGAAGAATTTTAATTGTTAGTTTAAAAATAATTTTAAAAATTAATTTTAAAATGTTTTAAGATATACAAGAGTTCAGTGCATGTAAATTTACGACCCGCATTAAAAAAATCTTAAGATATAGGAACGCGTATATTTATCAAGAATTTTGTTTTTATTTTACTTCTTTTTTACTTTGCTTCCTTTATTTTAAGAAATATTAAATCAACTAGAAATTAAAAATTAACATTTGTCTCATAACTGAGAAGAAATAAGTAAGAAAATAACAAAAAGTTACAGTATAATCTTTGAAAACACACATTATGAAA
Source organism: Nephila pilipes (assembly GCA_019974015.1). Lineage (NCBI taxonomy): Eukaryota > Metazoa > Arthropoda > Arachnida > Araneae > Nephilidae > Nephila > Nephila pilipes. The sequence goes on from BMAW01085820.1 coordinate 182,352, forward strand.
ACGTTGTAATGCGAATCGCGCACTACCTTATTATTTAACCAAAGTTCAAAATTATTAAATCCGTTGACAGAGGCATTTTTGTAGCTACTGTTAATCTAAACTAACCAATCCGTCATTGCTCTATGCCTAGTATGATTGGGCCTTTCATTCAAAAATATAAAAGTGTATATTCCCTACGAATAGAGTTTTTCAATTTAATTTTAATCAAACATAAAACAATAATCAAAATAGGTTAAATTATTTTGATTATGAAGCTACAAATGTAGTTTACACCTTTCGAATGTTATTTTGGAAAGAAACCACGTGATAAAAATATTTATTTAATGCAGAATTTAAAAAGATCTTTTCAAATACTCAAATTACCTCTATAAAGATCTTCTTTGGAATCTTTATAGAGGTCTAAAAAGGAATTTTTAATTACTGTCAATAATAACATCAGACCAAATTCTCAGTAAATTAATCTTCAGTTATGAAATACCTTACATTTTTAAAATTAACTATTTTGTAACAAGTTACCAGTTTTGTATTTAATAAGAAGGAACTTGAATTAATTACGTCATTAGATTGCTGATTTGTAATTCCATGCAATTCGTGAGCTCAACAGACTTAAAAATCTAAAACTAGTTAATTTTAGTGGTTATAATATGAAATAAAATGACACACAAATCTAGAACATAACATCGCATAAAATTTTAGGCCTTGATTGCAACCATTGTTATCGTACATTTTGTAAATTGTGTACTGTTGTACCGAATTGTTTGATATATAATACGTTGAATATTAATATTTAAGTTATTGATTAGTAAAAAAAAATGCGTTGAGAGTTTTATAGTACTTTTATAAATTTACGTAAAAATTAAATTTAATTATCGATTTACGATTTAGTGCGGGCCATAATAATGAACTGAATACATTCTACATCAAATGTTTACCCCCTATAGATTAGCAAATCGAATTCATATATCTATTACATAAAGTTTAATAGAAAAGGGGAATGGTTTACTTTTATAGTAATTCTTGAGCTGTGCAACAAATCTCATATGTATAGCACTTATGTGAGTGAGGAGGAAATTATTGATCACTGAAACATTTCTGGAGTATAAGTTTTTTTAAATAAAAATTTATATTTTTGTCACCTTCATTTGTTGCTGGACAATACTAGTAGTGACAGAAGTTGTCTTCAATAGCCTTCCAAGTACTTTTAAACAGGAAGTTGGATCTTGACGGATGCTGAAAGTTTCAATAATACCTCCCATTAGATCCGCAAGACCATCTTGAGAGCATGCGTATTTCAGAGCTTCGTAGGACCCATGTAACCTAAATTTAGATATAAATAATATTTCATTTAAATATAATTAGAAAATTTCAAAATAAAGTTAAAATAATATATTATGTTTTTGAAAAGAAACTTCTTTCTTTTATTGAAAAATTTCTTCCGAATTTTTATCAATATTTCTTCCTGAAATACTTATTAACATATCAAGGGAATATGTATCTCATAAACTTATGCATGATCAACAATGTTAAAGTGCTATATCTGTTTTTAAATATTTTTCGGAAAAGTGGCATGTAAATCCTTATATAAAAAAATTTTAAAGAACTCCTTGAAATTAAAATATTTTACCAGTAATACATAGAGATACATGATTTCAACATTTTTGGTGACTATTTAAAGAGCCGTACTTACTTTGCGTAAGCTTTCTCTAATAAGGATGCCCAAAATTGATTAGAATGTTGAGAATGGACAAATACAAGTTTGCCATTCACTGTCGGCAGTCTGTCATCCACCAAGACCTCTTGCCACTCTCCGCACCACCAAAGACGAAAACGAAATACTCCAACATAATCTGTGTCAAGACTGTCTGAGGACTCGAGTTCCGAATTGAAACTTTGGTCCGCTGGAACCACTCGGTAAAAAAGTCCTTTAGTTATGCTCAAACACCCTAGGGCTGAGACTAGCCAATGGTCACCTTTAAAATGAATGCATTTGTTAAAACATTAGATGGATATACATGTTAAACTCTAATGTTTCAGGTTACCAACATTTTCAAATATTTATGAGAGTTACAAACATATTAGTATGAGTTTGTTTTATCCCAACTATTTTGTGTTTAATTCAAAAGACATTTTGAGACGTAGTTCAGTTTTTAAAGAAAAATAATATATCATGTTAAAAAATAAAAATCGCAATAAAATATTACTTTGTTAAGAATTCGGAAATAGCCTGAAAATCAACTCTTTAAATGTCATTTATTTGACTTTGAAGAAATATATATATTTAGTAAATGTTCAAACTTATATGTATTACTTAAATATAAAATTATATAAAATTTATTAATTTAAAAAAAATCTCTTTTGATTTAATCAGCTAAACCTTTAATTCGTATTAATATCGATAAACATATCTTGAATTACTTTCATATAATATAACACTAGAAACCCAATATCTGTCACCCAAATTCTACCGCGATATAATTCTTTTTACTCTATGAAATACAACTTAAACATATATTTTATTGGTGATGAAACATATGTTTATATGTTTTGAACTTGTATTTTATTTTATCAGAATTTTGAGCTCCTTAAAAGATTTAAGACTTGAAAACAACGTAATTTTTTATTTTAAAGTATATACGAAAGCTGAGAAATTTGACTAGCAGTTAGAGCATTACATTTTCAATCACCTTCTACAAAGAAAAAAAATGATTAATAAATTATACTTTCATATAAAAAGTTTAATTTTAAAATCAATTTTAATGTAATTAATTAGAAATAATTTCTTCTGATCGTCTGTTATATAATTTCTTTCAGTAAATCTCTTTTAAAATCCATATATGAATTAATTCAAATATCTCTTAAGTGACATTTCTAAAATTCTTATTTTAAAGACTATATTTTTTAAAAAAGTAAAAATGGCACATGTGACATGATTGACAGTTCTGTGATTTGACAGTTTAATATAATTCATATTTTCCCCCTAATCAAATGACAAAAATTATAATATTTACCCAATTTTCCTGGAGTTATATCGTACTGTAGCGTTCCGTCTTGTACAAATACTGGATTTGGACAGAGATCCTTCAAACAAGCAAAAATAAGTCAATTTCATTAAAAGTCGTGTATTAATGAATATTTAAAACTCAATAAAATTCATAAAGTTCAATAAAACTTTAAAAAATGCAAAAATTGGTTTTAAAAAGAAGATTTTGTTTAAGCAAAAATATAGCTTTCAAAATTAGCACTGATGTACATTCACCACTTCAAATTATACTCAAAGATACATTAAAAAAATTTTATTTAAAAGTTCACTTCATTGAATGAAAAGAAATTTTGCATATCACTCGATGACATTTCTGAAAGACTGCCCAATGTCTACCCAGAAGGCCCAAAATTTTCGTTTCAGAAAAATGTTTACTTTTTATACGAAAAAAAAACCTATTGATCACATAAAAGGGATTAAAAATGGATCCATTTTTAAACAAGTTATTGATTCCTGAGCAGAGGTAAACAGTTTTTGCAAGGTGAATTTCCATGAGAAATTTGAAAAATCTGTGTATGGACTATTTATATTGAAATACATAAAATCAATTAAAATGTATAGTAACAGTTATTTTTTGGATTATTGCATAAAGTATTATTACAGATTACAATATGACACACTCAGATTAATTTTCTGTAGTCCCATTCCTACGTACAAATAAAATAAAACATCACAGCAAAAAAATTAAGAGTCAGTTTTATTAATTTATTTCTTATAATACTCTAATAGGCTTAATAATTTCATTCAAAGAGTTATTTTTACTATTCACAACGACGATAATAATATTTCTTTTTTTTTATATAAAAGTACTTCTAAATTTCTTAGATGAAATCATCTCGCAAAATTTAGCTTGTTTTTCTAATATCTCATTATCAAAATATTTAAAATACAAAAATATTTTAATGTATCACGATTAATATCTATTAATATAGCATTTAAAAATTAAATACCAAAACTTTTTTAAAAAAAATACAAAAGATTTTTAAATACATTACAGTTCTTATAAGCCTTCAAATAAAATAATCTAACTTGGAAAAATGCTTCATAAATAATAAAAATGACAACATCTCTTTCGGTAAATGAAAAAAACTATATTTTAATATAAAAGAAATTATCCATTTTTATGTAAATGAAATAATAAATATGCATGCATATTAATAAAATCGCATAGCCTTTATAATGCATATGAAAATGCCCAGATTCATTAAAAAAAATTTAATCGATGCGGTACATTTTTTTTTTTTCTTTCAGTGAATCAACGATCCTCAATTCATAATCCTCGGGCTGTATTACAGAGAACAATTTAAAAACCAATCATGGTTCTTCAGTCGTGTTCTCCATCAAATGCAATGATTAACAATGTATGTAGGTACCCTAAAGCCAGAAGGTACGGAAATAACATCACTTCGATAAATGAGAGCGTTTGAGTAATGAAATGATTGTCTGGATCTGCAGGTGTTTCCCACTTGCCCAATCAGGTGATTGCCCGAAGAACATCATTAATGGGATCGAAAGAAATCTCGGGAGTAGGTTAAAGAGAGAGCTTGAATTGATCACATCAATATTTTATCACGTGATTTCTTTGCTTTGAAAGGTTTTCGATATCGGTAAAAATTTAAAACGTGAGAAGCGAAAATTCTACGAAACACATTCTTAAAAATGCTTCTATAGCCTTCTTTTGAGTTCTACCGTTGCATGAAAATTTTCATCGTTATTCTGCTTTGAGTTTTAATGAAGTTTACTTTTCCAGTCAATCGACAACTTTCTAGGAGCATATAAACATTTTTTTTTAAAAAAAAATGGGTATTGATAAATATAAATTTGCATATTAATACCAGGTTTTCAAAACCCTTTGTAAATACCCACATTTACCGAGACTGTTAAATAGTCATCCACTTAATTATAGATAACATTGGAATTATTGTACATAACGATCTTTAAGTAAACATTTAAAAATAATAAATTAAAAATAAAACAAAATTTTACTGAAGGACATTTAATTCACTTAGTAATTTTTAATATTATTTAAAGCATTATTTACTTTGGAAATTTTTATATTATTTTATAGATTCAACCGTGCTATGAGGTGTTTTCTAGCAATTTTATTACATCATAATGAGAAAATAGTAAACAGTTATAATTTGTAATAAATATATCTTAAATGTATAAGATGCAGCTGTCGAAAATAAGTTATTTTATGAACAATATTTATTTTTAAAAAGGAATATATTATGAAAATAATACAGTAATAATATGCAAAACAGCATGTCCTTCCTCAAATTTTAAGAAAAGCTTAAAATTGACTTCTTTTTTTTTAATTTTATCTCCATATATTCCTCTGAGCAATTTATTTGCTTTCAAGAAAGATAAAATGTAGTTACGCGATTAAAATATTAATTTTATTTACCGTATATACAATACTCCTTCTATAATCCGGCATCTCACCTTTCAGACCCTACCGACGTTTCATAGAAGCTGACAAGTCATAGAAAATTATTTCAAGCCTTCTACCTCATAAGAACAATGTAGGCTATTATTACATAATAGTACATTTTGTGTGTTTGATACTTTTTTGCGTGTGCTATATTAAATTTTATACAATTATACATAATTTTTACTGTTAAATGTTTATTTTTAGTGATTTCGAGAAATCCGGAAATCACTAAGAAAATCACAGATTGAAGAGAAAGATCTGTACTTAAATTTTGCTTGGCTTCTACTTTGACAAAACACAAAATTAATTCTACGTTTCATTAATCAAGAAGTTCCCCCTTTTCGGCTTATTAATATTCATGATTTTTTTTTTTTTTTTTTCATAAATATATGTTGACTCAGAGATACTTGTGCATTTTGAGCATTACCTTGTTCCTATTTAGTAATTTTTTGTTGATTTAACGATAGAAATTTCCTTAATTTCTGTTTATTATATTCATTTTGCAAATTTTGATTGATCAGAAAGTCCATGAGTTCTAGTCATACTGATTCGAATTAAGTGTCTAAGATTGTTGCTTTAAATTTAGTTTTTTAGTTCAGTTTAGTTTTTATTAAAAACACAATAGAAACAACACGAGGGCTATTGGCAATAGACCTCGTAATTTTGAACCTCGGTCTAGTGACGAGGACGACACCTGAGCTGGCAACCCCCTCTCCAAATTTCCACACCACGCCAACGGAACGACTTAAGGCCCCGACAGATTTAACGAGCATCAGTCCCGGCAACATGGCGGATCTTTAGCGGCCAAGGATGAACCCGCGACTGAACGAAAAACGCCGGCCACGAATCCGAAGCTATGACCACTAGGCTACCGCGGCCTACTGTTGCTTTAAAATCCTGTGTGCGTTTTTATGCATTGCCTAGCTGTGATTTATAATATTCTATTCATACAACTATAGATACTTGATGTATGTACGAATTGTTTTATATTGAATTTATTCCACAAGTTCTAGTCGTTTTTTGCATTCATTGAATTCAAGAAGTACCGATTCAAGTGATTTTTCGTAGGAAATGGTTAAGAAGTCTTAGTTAAAAATTCTAATGATTTTCCTTTCTTGAAATTAAGAGAAATTGTTTTTAAAGGTTGCTATTAAATTATCATTCTTTTCAGTCCTCATAATTTTGATGTCAGCAATAACTTTTCAAACTATTTTTTTTAATAGGAAAATGGACTCATATTTATATTCTCAGATTTTAATAGCATTTGAAATAGATTTAGCTTACATAGAAAGGACAAAATTTGTTTCTATAATAAAATAACCTGAATAAAATGCGGTGATACAACTTAAAAAGTATGCAATTTGGAGCTGGACTCTTATCAAATTAACAAAGGGAAGGATTTCACTTTCATATTGTCTATATACATATATCCTTGATTTAAAGAACCTGAGGTAATTATTACAAAATCATCATTCATTTGTTTCATCAAAAACATCATATATATTTATGTCTAGTAATTTAAAAAACTGAATAAGGCGAAAATAACAATAAACTATATTCTTGCAACAATAAACAATATTCTTACAAACTATATACTTACATTAACAGGATGAATTGTATTTTAGAAAAATGAAAAACACATGAGAATTTTAGCTTTACAAGACTCGTATTTAAACTGAGCCGCATTCTAATAAATGATGAAATAAAATCTGAATAAATAATAAACTGTAAATTATTGCTAAGATATGAAATCTGGCTGAATTAATAATCTATAAAAATAATGGAAAGGGAGATGAGGTGATAATTATATAAATAACATTAAATTTTCTAACATGGATTAATTTAAATTCAAATATTATGAGCCCTTTGATAAATGTAGAAAATACATTATATTTAATTGTAGAAGAATAAAACTGTAAAATTTTCGGTTGGATATGAAAGGATATAGTTTGTATCAATTCGCGTAAGAAAAAAAATTAAATATCTAATAACCATAATCCATTTTTTCAAATCCATCCTAGTCAGAATTTCGTGAAATTTTGAAAAAGAATTTATTTCCCACCCTTTAAAGTAAATAAAAGAGATTTTCACCTTAAAGTAATGTCAAGGTTAAACGAACAAAAAAATGCCGTTAAGCCTTCAAAAACTGGGAAGAATCTTCACAATCTCATTCAAATTACTCTTAAGTTGTAAAGAGGTCGCCTGTAGTGAAGAATGAGGTAACAAGGTTACGCAGCTAACAAATCCCTTGTACTTCTTCCTGTCGTGAGCGTAGCACGATTTAAAAACACACGCCATTGAAGAAGGGAAGGTCAAAGGCTCCTAAGGCCACATTTCACAGGTTAAGGTGACGCCTCATGTTACCTCATTCGAAAAAGGCATCCGAAGTGAAACTATTTCTGTATAAATCTAATTGAAAATTCACATAAGTGACGCATAATACGGTTTGATTTTAGAATAAAACAATTATCCCTGTATCAATCACATACACACACATACAAAAGCTAAAAAATGCATTGAAATATGCGAAAATGTAGTAATTTTTCAACAGTAAAGCATAAAAAAACTATGCAAATTATTCTTATATATTATTCTATTTTTTTAGAAATTTAGCTTCTCTTTTCTTGATATGAAATATTAATCCTGTTTTGATGAGAAGAAAGAAAATTTTTGATAAAAATGAATCAAAACTTTAAGAAAGTAATATTTAAAGTTTATATAAAACCATGTCATAAATAATAAAATTTTAATTAGTTTTTCTTCTGAAAAAGAGGTTTGAATTTATTAACTCTTAAAAAAAAAGAGAGAAACAACGCACTTGGAAATTATTTCATCCTTGCGACCGTTGAATATGTCACAATAAAGGCGTTGTTTTTTATCGCATCGAGCATTTCTACTGCTTATAACTAACATTGTATAAGTTTACTATCAATTAAGAAGTGCCAGAATTCTTTTTTTTTTTTTTTTTTTTTTTTTGTCGTCGCCGTTTCAGTTGTTTCGGAAATCCAATATTAACGATGTCACTACAATGCACTTAAAAATTTGTGACAATATGAAGTACGGGATCAGATAGTTAGAATGCGTAAAATAGTTTGGCAGTATCAAGCAGCAAGCTTGTGCTTGTACATATGTTCTGATAGAAACAGTTTTCATACGTGTCAGCCAAATGAAGACTTTAGAAAGCCAAGATTTATGAATGTGAGACCAGACCAGCTAATTGTGAGACAGGTATAATCCAAACAAACCGAATCGATGTCCACAATGCAATATGAGGCAACTATTTTATTTACTACTTGCAGTACGTAGTGAAGATTGTTGTTAGAGTACCTAGCCCTGTTGGGCTTTAAACTCCCATCTGAGTTCAACTTGATATTTCCAAGTGCCCATGACAATTAGGTGGATGCTTACATTAAATTAAGTGAATGTTGGTAAAGGTTGTTGAAATGAAAAGAAAAATTAAATGAAAAGAAAAAGAAAAGAAAATACCAATTTAAAAGTCTTAAAATTATGAAGAGGAGCTTAAAAAGCGAGTTTTCATGGGGTGGGGGAGTAGAGGGTACATAGTGATTGTCCATTCAGGAAGCAGGAGCTCAGTTTGAACAGACTCAAGGATGAAGAAGGTCACTTTTTTTTTCTCACAGTCAGAGGAAAGCTTTTTATTGGTTGTTGGTATGATTTGGAAGAATTTAACCCTTAGAATTTCTAGTATAGATTCTTTTGTATGGCTCAATTTCTTGTAGGGATGGATTTGAGTTGTTTATTATAGTGTTGAGAGATATAGTAGTAATATTATAGATGTAATGTTGGGTTTTGGGGATTTTAAGCGAATCTCTGATATCTTCATTTCTTACGAAACATCTGGCTCGTGCAATCATTCTAATAATACTATTTTGTAGGATTTCTAATTTATTGTAATTAGCCTGAGTGGTTTGCCTTCATCATTTCAAGGAGCTTGACAGATGCATTGTTACTCTCATGTCGGTCTTTAAAATGTCTACCTTTCACAACCTTCTTCACCAATGTAGAGAAAGCAGTCTGGAGTGAAGTGGTATTCGACTATTGCCAGCTAACTGGTATCACGTACTGCAAATGTGGCAGCTGACTGACATCAAATGAAAATAAGTGATAAGTCACATTTCAGTATTGAAACAAATCACCAGACGAGCTCAGATTAGTGCTTTCAAGCAAGTTTTTGTTTCGTTGAAATATTCAGTTATCACTGTTAGTGTGAGAAGTAGAATGTCAACTCTTGTGATAGTGAATCATCCTTATGAATTCTATGTGTCACTTTTATAGGTTAGCATTATATCAATGATATCTTGAGGCTATTTTTTTTAATCCTTCATTTATGTTATTCTGGAACCTTTTCAAACATGATAATGCCAGGTCCTATGTGACTCTTACATCTTTTAACTCTAAATTCAGTATGGTGGCTAACGAATCCGTGCTCAAATTTACGGATCTGGGTTTTATTCATTGTCTCATATTTCACTCGCTATGCATACGTTTTTTGTAAAATTTAAACTAGTTTTACTGTAAAATTTAAATTAATTCTGAAGCATGTAATCGCTCTTGGTATTGGAAAAAGATTCATTCTCAAATAAACTCGGATCGGAGACAAAGGGTCATGAGACTCAAGTGTTCCAGCAACACATATTGACATAATACATCTTTGGATTGTGCTTTCCCTCCTTTTAAACTCTTCCTTAAAAATAAGTTTAAAAGAAAACAACGTCATCTAGTTATTCGTCAGTTGAACATATATTGATGTGATAAGCTTCGAGATTTAGGCGTAAGAAATAAAATATCAAAGAAATATCTAGTAAAATCTATTTCAAGAGGAGTTTAGAACACTATATGATTCCCTTCATTGTTTATACAAATATACATCGCAGCCAAGAAATATTTTATCAATTACTGATTTTAAAATTCAGTACTCAATGGTAGTCATTACGACACTCTACAACCCTTTATTGTAATCTTTTTTTTTTTTTTTTTTTTTTTGTCTCTTTATGTTCTGTTCGTCGCGACAGGTAAGGGTGCTGGCGCTTCACCGAAGTGTGTGTGTGATAGAGAAACTATTCGATAGAGCTTTTATTACATAAAAGAGCAATATATATTAATTTAAAAAATTAAAACTAATTTTCTTCAAAATAATTAAATAGAAGAATTAAGTCCGATTTTAATAATTAAATATCAATAGTTATATGTTGCGCGTTTTCACAAAAGTTGAAAATAAAAATCTTAAATTTATCACATAAAAATTATTTATTCAGAATTGTGCGCAATATAATTGTGTGTTAATTATAGTAAAAAGGAAAGTGCTGCATGGAAAAAATAATTCTAAAATTTTAAATTGATTTATATATAATTAGAAATATATTTTTACTCGTAATATTTACTTCTGTTTCAAAAAAAAATTCAATAACAAATTTTATGGATTGCTTAAGAGTGAACGAAAACAAACATTTTAAAATCAAAGATGGTATTTATGAGTAATTATGATTACACAAAAGTCTTTTAAACAAAATATTTTAGGGAAAGTTCATGGCACTTGACACAAGAGGGGATAGAAAATATCTCCTTTAAATTTCCTTTCCATGAATGATTCTCAAACTGAAACACTTGTTTATGTTCCTTCTATTTGTTAATCAGATACACGGGTGATAATGATGGGATTTTATTTACAACTAAAAATGACTTTTGCCTCGCTCAATATGATAAAAAAAAATTTTTTTAGTTCATTCGATTATTTTTTTCTAATTTGAAAATTTACTCAAAATTTAACTTTAACTTTTTTTTTCAAATCTATGAATTCAGTTACATGAATAGTTTTATTTTGTTCAATTCGTTTCAATTTCCCGAATTAAATACAAAACAGTTACAGCAACTATTGTTAAAAGTAGCTCAAATGTTCTGGACTTTGTTAGTTTAATGAATAATTATATTTATTTTAATATTTGATTATTACCTTTGGTCGTTTCCATACGAACTGAAAAGGTGGTTTTTGATGGTAAAAGACAGAAGCTTGTGTTGCTGGAAAATCTGGATCTTCGAAAAGCTCTCCTTTTTTTATATGGCTTCGTTTGATTTTCTCAAATTCACTCATCGTCTACAATAAAAAAATTATTACATAAATATACCGAAAAAATTGAAACATTTAAAATGTACAAAATTTCCAGTGATAAAAAAAAACTACTTGTATGTAACATTCAACAGCATTTGACGAATAATTATGTGAAAAAATATTATCCAGTTTAGCCAAATTAAAAATGACCAGATTTTAGTATTTAGAAATGTTAGGATTGTCTAAATAAACTATTTTCGAAAACATCAAAGCATTGCAATCGTTTATATTCATATATAATGTAATTACAGTATTATAAATCTGTAAATTATAATAATATACATTCAGCTTTTACAATCGAGAATATATATTCATTATTTCATATAATTAAATTATACTTAATCCTTATTATTAATGTGTAAATAAGCGTTTTACAAAAATAAATTGTTTTGTCAACTACTTGTCCATTACGAATAAAACTTATAGGCAGAAAATCTATTTAACTTACAATACATTTTCAAATTGCTGTTTTGGGCAGTTTATTTTATAGTTGTTTATTATGATTCAATATTTACTGCATTTCAAATAACCAAGGGAAATATTAATCTATTTAAAAATGCGCTTGAAAAAATTGTCAAAACATATAATTATACAAAATTTAAAATACTCTCATTCTTAAGATTAAGTAAAGTAACGAGTTTTGACTCTTAAGGTTTTTTAATAAAAAAAAGTAAATAAGAGGAAGTTTAATTGCTTCGCAAACCATATGATAAATTTCTTTAATTTAACCTAGTTCTAATTAAATACATATTGCTTCATACCTTGTTTTTGAAATAATTACAAACTATTAATATATTTATTTAAAAAAATGTCTTGTATTCTGCATAGCATAAATTCATAATAATAAATGTTTAAAATTGGAAATATATCACAAGAGAGAATTTTTCAAGAAATACCCGCAATGATATTAAAAATTTGAAATTTGTGACGAATTGTCCCCCAATTTCAACTCACAGTTATTTAAAAACAGTATTTATTTTTAAACTCAACGTAATATAAACCAAAGATAAGAGAATGGGGAATTGATTTCAATGTTAATTACAAAGAATATGCCTTTTTTCATAACGAATCAAAAAAAGGGCGCCAAAATTAGAAAGTAACTCACCCGGCGTAGAAAAACCTCTGAAAACATCGATGTAATTTTAAAAGGAGATATGTTTTGAAAATCTGGTGTGTAAAACTTAACATGAAGAACCTCTGTTCCGAATACTCTGACATACCAAATGACTTGTGCAAATATTGTATTCAGTCATCTCGAAACATTTAGGTTAGTCGGCATCTCTTAATTCATTTATGTTCCTATTGTAAACACGTTTAGTCATTCCGCATAGGCATAAAGGTGTAACAAAACTCATAATAGCGTGACATCATTTACTAATTGTTGACTCATGTGGCAAAGAAGATTGTTCAAAAGAGGTAGTAGCTCAGTGACATGAAATACGTTGAGATTGTTGAAAGCATGGTTGACGCCCCAGAGAAGCGCAGGTTCCCTTTCCGGTATTGAGAAACAATAGACCTTGAAATTGTGAGTTTGTTTAAAAAGATAGTTTTAAGCCTTTTAAGTATGAAGACCTTCTAAGTTTAGATAGGTTCTTCAGACATGTACTTAAAATAATTTGCTCTAGAGCAAGATATGTTTTTACAATGGATGTGGAATTTAAATCTTTCAGTAAACAAGATTTATTCTTAAAACCCTTGTGGATTTAAAATGATTGCATACGAAGCAGATTTGATTGGGATATACATTGTTTCAGGGTACATAGAAAAAAACTATGTAATCCACAATCACCAATTAAAAGTAGCTATCGAATGGACGGGAAGATGATTATATCGGGATTTTATATAAGTAACAATACTTTGTGATATAATTTTTAGATAATTATCCTTTACTTTTACTAGTAATTAATTTCAATGCAAGATATATGACCTCAGACAATGACATCAGTTTATTTGTACAAAACAATATTATATGATTCTTGTAAAATACGATTTTTTTGCAAAGGAATCGGAGAAAAAAAACAAATTTCTTGAAAATATTTTGAACTTATATGCCAACTCAAGCAATTTAAATTTTATTTATTAAGGAAAAAACATAATAAAATTGAAAGAATAGAGAGTGTAATTTAAATGATTTCTGAATTACAAAACTTCCATTTTTATCAATCAGCTTATATACGTTGAAAATATTTTTTAAAAAAAACCTATTACTGTGCCATTCTTAAAGTTGAGCTACATTTCTCGCATCTCCAGTGTAAATTCAAAACTTTTAAGACAGTTTCCATATTTTATATGATATTCAAAAATGCAAAATAACAATCAATTCTGCTTAAACCTTTCCTTGGTTTTCATTACTAATGCATTATAAAATAATTTGTTCTGCTTCGATAATAAGTTCAATGGTTTATTTCTGAATCAAACATAATTACATAGATCTGAAATTGAAAAAAGTATTCCTTTCAGAAAACATCTAAAAGTTTATATAAAGATATATGAAATATATCTAAAAATATATATTAAGTGCTCTGAGGTACCGTTAAGACAAATTTTGCATGTATAGATTTTTTTAAAAACTCATCTTTTAAAATTTATTTTGCAAAGTTTTCACTCTTTTCACCTCTTCTATTCTTAAAAGTAACAAAAGTGTTAATAATACATTGAAATTACGCCCAAAAGACTTTTGAAAATAAGTTTTATAATAAGATAGAAATAATTTTTCCCATAAACATTTTAAACCACCAAAAAATAATAAATAAACTTTCATTTTTTTGTCCCTCCGTTATACGAATCTTTTAAATATCGAAAAGTTTTATTTCTGTTTTCTAACTATTTGAAAATATATTGCCTTCTTTTACTTATTTAAATTCCTTTTATCAAAATTACACTTAACTTAATTTTCCTGTATTTTCAGACATGAAGTTAAAGAATAGCTTATTATTAGCTTTTTCAAAATACTTGTACACACGCACGCACACACACATATATATAGGTCCTTAACCTATCTTAGAGATTGCAGTAGGACGTTTATATGTTACTATTCAACATTCATCTATTGGAATCGTCAATAATAACGATTACCATTTAATGATATAACATCACGCGATATGATAAGGAGATAGGTTTAACCAATCCTATTGCAGTTTTCAAACACATGATCTTCGGAAATTTTTAGAATGTCAAAATTGTGTATCGTAAGGCAAAGTTTCCAAGATATTCTATCTTATTTACCGGAAGCTATTCATTCGATTCGCTAATGCACGCTGTTTGTGTTGTCTGCTCCTGCTAAGTGATGTCTTGTCTCAGTGTTTGTATATAACAACCCTCTACATTAATAATAAAACAATATATGTTTGCTAATGCTTGCTTCCACATGACTACATCATTAAGCTACAATGGGATTATACATTTTAAAATGACCATGTTCTACCTTGTTTTTTTATGCGTATATATATACACAGTGATTATAAGTAAAGATCAATTTTCAAAAAGCTGCTAAGAACCACTAATAAGAATAACCTGAAATTTAGCTTGATTACACGGGAAGGAGGGATGGGTATAACAGATGAAAAAAGTAGTCCGAAATAGTTTTATCAATAGATGGAGCCTTAAACTTCAAAATATGGAATAGATGAGACGTATCATGCGCACCACGCGTTACATTTGTAATAAAAACGTGGGGTACATGCCGTTTTTCTCATATTGCGTGTGAGAAACTCGTCATGGCTCTCTCAATGAAGGTTTTACAAAAATAATAATTCTGTAGTCATAGTTCTGAAGAAATTCCGGACACTAAAGGGTTAGAAGAAGAGCTGTAATATGATGTCTGGCAACGGTCTGTAGAATATGATTAAGGAATTCGAAGATACAGGTTGACTTGAAGTGAAATATGGCTTAGGAAAGTAACCTATTTCTTCAGTATCAGTAAAAGTGGCCACGGCAGTGCAGAAAGCATCGAGAAGAAGTATGCAAAGGTCAAGTGCACTGAAAAATGCCCAATTGTTAGAGATTACTGTGAGCGCCATGCGTAATATTTTACAAAACACATTCTGCATTGCTATCCATACAGAACTTCTCGTGTACAGAACGTGCGTTCTGCTGAATTGCCATTACGACACTCCTTTGCCCTAATATTTCGGGCCGCATGGAAGAGAACAATAAATCGCAATGGAGCATTTTTTGAAAATTTTTATAGCAATGGACATGTCATTATTCAGATCTGCTGAATATAGGCAACTGAAAATCCGTTTCGGACATCAACCAGTCCCTCTTCGTTCAATAAAAATAACTGTGTTGAGGTTTTCCGGCATTGTTTATTGTAGCACCCTTGTTTTTCGAGAAGATAGGTCTGTGAGTTTCGTATCATCGATAGCTTACTCTATGAATCTATTTTGAGCAACTACCCCATTCTAACACTTCAACAGCATCGTGAGTGAGTAACACAGCTTTAATGCAATCTGTCAGCCCACCAAACTTTACAAATCCTGTTACGCAGCAGTTCAGGATGCATTTCAGAAACTATAGAATCATCAGCTGTCCTTTTCAAACAAACTGATCTCTAAGATCACTTGGTTTAAATAGTTATGATTTCTAGATGTGGAGTTATCTGAAACAAGAGTTCATTGGTCTGATTACAAAATTAGCTTCATTGATGGCATGCATTTTGTAACATATTCATAACATATGTACAGGTGCACTCTGATCTGTTCAAGGACATGCTGCAGTTCAGTTGGAACTTTAAATAGAAAACAGTGAACAGCATATTGAATATTTCTTGAGAAAGTCTAGCGATAGTTAAAAACTGATTTCACTGTTGTTTTTTCAGCGGATTTTGGTCTCAGGTCAGGTTAAAAATCGATTTCAATTTTCCTATCCGATGTGGAGCCTCTAGTGATGGATAGGCGTTCAACTAAGAGTACCATAACTTATTTGAATGATTTGAAAATCATTGTTTATTCATTGATTTTGTATTCATTGATTGAGTGAAGGGATATATCGATTAAAATAAATATTCATTAAACGGCAAAGAGATTAAAATCACTGAACTGAGCAATAGATAAGAAAAAAATTGTTTGGATAGTTTACTTAGGAAATTTGTTCCCAATAGTGTGGGTGTATGATTTAAAAATGGATTTTCGTACGTTTACGAATTATACTAATCTAAAATTAAATATTAACTAAAAATCACATATTAATTAATAAAAAGTTAAAAGCTGATTAGCAGTCAAACTAAATCACAGTACTGGCCATTAAAATTGTTACATCAAGAAGGTAATACGCTGCACATGTGAAATTTATACGACAGGAAAAAAATGCCGTGATATGAAAACAATTAATTTCCAACGCATTAATGCAATGCAGGGGCAGTTAACGACATCTATAATAAGTTTAAATGAAGAAATTGTCAGACAGAAATTATGAAAAGAAGAACGAAAAGAAATAATTTAAGCTGTTTGTTGCAGAAAAATGCTTTTCTGATGAAGAATCTACTCGTAAAAGAAGTTTTTCACTATTTTGTTATAGAATAAAAATATCTTCAAAAATCTTTTAAATATTAGATGCAGGATTTATTTTATACTTTTAAAGAAATTATATCATAAAATATTAATGGTAAATATATATTCGAGGGAAAATTTAATAATTTTAAGTAATGAAAAAGTTTTTAAGGTAAGGGTTTTAAAACAAAAAAAAAAAGACTAGCACATTTAATGGTAATATACTTTTAAAAATTCAATCACAAAATTACTTTGCATTTTTATGGGGAAAACAGCTTGAGAATACTTATAATTTTAAAATTACAGGAGGTTTATTTTGAAATTTTCCATTTTAAAATTAAAATGAAGTTAAATATCTATTCTAAGAAATTTGTAAGGGATAAATTATTTTTTTAATAAATTATTTATTTTATAAACAATTATTGTGATAGGAGGAGTACTCATATATTTCTGAGTAATCATCGTGTAAGTTTGCAAAAAATGAGCTTAGAATCTCATACATTAATTTTAATATATGTGTTATGTATGTGGTATGGGTACTTATACCTGATGTGTAGAAGTGTTAGCATATTTACATTTTCAATAAATATACTAACACTTCAACATTATTTTACATTAGTAGATAGATATATTATAGTAAGATATTCACGACAAAAAAAATGATATGTCTTTAATCTCTTTATCAGTGATCTCAGCATACCAAAAATACGTAATTGGAACATGTCGACTTATCAATTGCTTAAATAACAGTAAGGAATGTAGGTCGTCACAGAAAAAGGTTGAGGACCCTCACCCCTGACAGTAGCCCACCACCTGAACCGGAATGCGAAAATAATTCTACTAGTATTCCGATGTGGAACGCAGAAGCTCAAGCTAATTTAAGTTATCTGCTTTCTTTTTTAGCTTTATGTATTAACTGACTTTCTGATTAGTACTTCATATTTCTATAAGTATATAAAATTTTAAAATAACAAGGAAGTAATTCATTATATTAAGATGAATAAAAAATTTAAGTCTATAAGAAGAATAAAATTATTAAAACGTTTTCTTTTAATCTAAAAACAATACGTGAGTATGAAACCAATGAGAATGTTTTAATTCTGTTATTAAAAGTAATTATTTTGCCATTTGCTTTATTCAATATAATTAACAATTTACTATAAAAAATACTTAAAAATTTACTATAAAAATACTTAAAAATTTACTATAAAAATACTTAAAAATTTACCATAAAAATACTTTAAAATTACACGTAAAATGGATTAAGTTTTGAAAAATCTATGCAATTTATTTCAATTATTATCCCACCCCTTTTTTTTTTTATCTTGGTGTATCTCCTATATTATCACTATGCAGACTTTATAAGATTGAAAAATGTAGTAAATTTCACTTATATTTGTATCTGTATCTAAAATTTTTTTATGGATTTAGATAAGCATCAAAATACAAAAAGAAGCATTTAAAAAAAAGTAAATACCGTTCTATGTTAATAAAAAGCTGAACAAATGTTTTCTAACCATTGTAATTTCTTATATACTTCCTAAATAAGTAATTTATGTGGTTTCAAAATGAATTATCAAAATTACTGAAATGAATTTGCCGAGCTATTGTTTTGTTTCATAAATATCGATTTACTCTTTGAAAAAATTGATTTTTAAATAATATAACTTTTAAGAACTCTAAATAAAATATTCACCTAATTATTATTAATATTTTCTATTTTTGCTTTACTTCTACCTCTCCTAAATTTTAAGAATTGAATTCAAAACTTTAATATGTTTTTTAAAAAAAAAATGTATGCCTTAAAAATAAAAAAAAAAATACACCAGAACTCTAAAACTGAAAAGCTTCTTTAAATTTTAAGAGCATACTTAAAATTGAGATTGTTAGCAAACTCATTTTTAGAAACTGTTACCATACAATTTTGAAACAACACAACCCTCTCTTCCAAAAGTGAGAAATTTTCAAATATAAGAAGATTCTTGTGAAATCGTATTTAATCGAATTTTATCCTTGAAAATTTGATTCTATTAAAATAAAAGTCCAACTGAAATGTAACTCTACATGAAAACTGGTATATCTAATAGCAAAAATGATCAGCAAGAGAGCAAAAATTGTGAAAAAATGAGGAAACGAATTGAGTAATAAATAGTAACATACTAATTTAAGCACGTAAACAAAATGGTAAAGAGGGGATAATGGGAATGTGAAGCGAAATTCAAAGAAGTTTTAATGAAAAGGAACTTATTCTCAAAGAAAAGTATGCAGTGGGAAATCTATGGTACTTAAATAGAGAAATCGGGCTACCGTGATTTTAATGAAATCCTTGTTATTCAACAAGATTTAAAAACTGAAAAATTAAATATGAAATTTTTTTTAATTTTTTAAAAAGAAGTGTAAATATATGATATACAAAAATAAAAATTGTTTAGGCAAGTTCAATCAAACAGTTTTCTTAAAAAATAAGTACTCTAATATTCATAAAGAAAGGTTATTTTTCGTGAATCTCACACATACAACAAATAATTTTATACAGCAATAATTTTCTTATTGTAATTTAATTATTATTTTATTTTCAATAACCGTGATAAAATCCTAAAAAATCGAAAAAGAAATGTTGTGTTTAGTTTGATATATAAATAAATACAAAAAAAGTAAAATGACCTAGTGGTTGAAAGAACATTGAAACGATCGAATTATGTTAATTATGAAATAAATGCTATGAAGTCAATGAAAAGGTACAAATAAATATTTCTCTGATACATTAGAATTAAAACAGTTATATTAAACCATCTTAATGACATAATTTAGTATTATTAATCATTTTTAATTATATCCCTTTCAGGCGTTTACTGTACGTAGAAGTATGTATAAAGAGAAAAGCAGAACTTATGAACGAATTGATTATTGAAATTATTAAACAGAATCATATTCGTAATAACACACCTAAATAATTGAATATGTTTTGAAATTACTCACCCATGTATCAGTAACAGCTAAATAAACCGTCTCTCCCATGACTGAAAGCACAAAATGGCGATAGAACTCAACCAAAAACCGATTTAGTTTCACCGTTAATTAAGCATGTCGAAATTCCGAAGACTTTCAAGCAGTTCATCTAACGAGGTTTATGATGCCGATAATCATTTCTGAATTCCTCGGCAAAACGGTAGGTGTTCTGTGCCAAACCCACGCTTGCGTATCTTGTAACATCCTTTAAAACCACCAACTAAGCATCGGGCAAAAAACAAACGAATTCAAAACGCCGCGTAAACCTTAGTCTTTTCAAACTGTGAGTATCTGGGCGTTCGGCCTTCGTCGTCAGATGGCCGTGGAGTTTTGTAAAAGATGGTTTTTGTTATGTCACATCAACGCTCTGACGCCTAGAAAGTTTTGTCGACAATATTCCACATTATAAAAGACATAAATAATAAAGGTACATTCCACATTGCAAGGACTGAACGGCATAGAACACTAGTTCGTGTTCTTGTTGCTATTGTTCGTCGAGCATAAAAAAAATTAATGGTAAACGCATACCAGAAGTAAAAGGCAGACTATTGAATTCTTCATTTCTTTCTCGAGAAAAATTTTTTGTCAAAGCTTGGGCAATACAAAATTACTATGTTATTTTTCGTAGCATTTGTGTGTGTGTGATTATTTAAGTTTTTTGACTTTTAATTCTTCCGAAAGACTTATTTTCTTGAAGGATTCACGTGATAAATAATCATATTTTTCTTATTTATTTTATACTTTTATGCTCTGTTCATATTTCTAACGAAGTATGTACAATAAGCATGCATTTTAAATTGGTTTCTTCTGAAAATATTTATGGTAAATGAATAGTATACATAAATTCATTTTTTATAAATTATTAACAGAAATTTTATGATTGAAATATAAAGGTATAGAATGACACACCTTACTTTTTATTTAATTTAGGGTGGACTTACGCGTAAAGGGAGAACACACGTTGTAGGAAATCGTGTTTTAAGAAACATGCATTGTTATATAGTTTTAAACTGGTGTATATTTTTCAATAAGTCTTAGAATTAATTATATTTTGCTTATGAAATGTTATTGAAGTTATAATTTGCTTTGATATGTGATTTCATTCCGTACAAAATTTCAAAGTATTTTAATTGACTTGCAGTAAAACAGATTTCTTTCAATTCAGATAACAAAAAAATATAAATCATATTAAATACATATTCATTAGTACATATTCATTATCATAAATAATTGATAAATTTATTAATTCTCTAAGCAAAAAAATATGTCAGACGCCTAAATTTATCCTGAGCAATGAAACTATTTACAGAGTTGAAAGCGAACAAGTATTTTTTAACTGCACTCTTTCAACTACTCGTTGCGTCATAATAAGGAAGCACTTTGTACAGAAGATCGCTGAACATATTTTAAAATTAGGGTTAATGTATAAATTCTAACAAATTTAAAATTATCCTATGTGAAAATATACTTCAGTTTTTTAAAAAAATATAATTAAAGAATCGATAAGCTATTTCTGAACGAGAGGGCCGTGATAATCTAATGTTCATGATCAAAATTGAGTCGTGGATTCGAATATTTTTTCCCTAAAGACATTTGATCAGAATAATGGTAACTGTTGCACATTAATTTGAGTGGAACCTTAAGATCTTTCCGAATTGTGGAATGAAAATTATGAGACTGAGGTACTAGCTCAAATATTTTCCTCGCCCCTTGACAGTAACTCAAAATTAGAAATTTCGATATCAACGACTTTCGTGTAGTATCTTGCAAATTTCATTTCATCCAAACTAAACGAATCTTTATGTTTAAATTCTACCTGTTGAATACTTTGCTTTAATTCAGAGACTATAATAGGACAATTATTTTTCTGTCACAAATGCAATAACATAATGTTAATAATATAGAGACATCGACATAACTTCTCTAGAAATTTTTAAAAATTATGTAGTCAAAATACATTTTAAATGTGCTTGTGATAACACGTACATTGAATGAAATTTACATAAAATCTATAAATCAATCGTTTCTACAAATTTACATTCCGAGATAAAAAAAAAAAAATTTAAAAGAGTAATATCTCATCCTGTATTTAGTTAAACGATATATTTTCGGAATAAGAACCCAAAAAAAATTGCAATGCGTTCGGAAAAACAAGGAGAATCGTTAAAAAAAATCTTTTCAAAGAAGAGTTCAAAAGGATAAAAGAGAAGCATAGAAAATCACATGACGAGTTTTCTCAAGCCAACCCAATCCGGTCGATATCTAAAATAGGTAAAGTCCTTAACAAAGTCGGCAAATCTTAATATTACGAGCTTTCTTCATGCCTAGTTTGAGGACTTCATAAAAAAAACCGAGCTGAGTTAAATTAAAACAATATTATTCTTATATTTAAAAATAATTAATAAAATTAGAACAGAAATTTTTATTCCAGTTTTTTTCGCGTAATCATTGAAACAAAGATAAGCAAAATGTATCATTTTATTTGATTTAACACAGGAGCTTTTGAAACAAATATCTCCAGGCCCACCACATTGAGTTTTATTTTAATTTTGGTTAACACAGGCATTCACTCATTGCCATAAAAATTTGAGCACCAAGAGAAAGAGTTGTCAGAATAAAACGAAATTTCAAATACGTATGTGCAATGTTGATGTAAGTGATTACAAAATCAAAGCAAAATAATCATTTATTGTAAGAAAAATTACAAACGAATTGAGGTTTAGTACCTTGTTGGATCACCTCTAGCATGAATGCATGATGTGATACGGTCGGGCGTCGAGGCATACAAGTCCCGTTTAATGTCATGCGACATTTCGATCCCCTATTGCTGTAAACACGCTTTTAATTCGACCAAACTCTTAGGCTGCTCAACTCGCCGTCCTAAATGATCCCAGATATGCTCGATATGTGACAAATATGAAGATCGAGCAGGCCAGGGAAGGGTGGAAATGTAGCGGAAGCAATCCGGTGAAACCAATGCTGTGTGTGGGCGAGCATTGTCCTGTTGAGAAATGGCTCCTGGTAGTCCTGCAATGAGTGTCAACACATGTGGCTGAAGAATATCATGAACGTACCTCTGGACTGTCATGATGCCGTGGATCAATATTAGAGGTGACCGTGTGTCGTATGCGATGGCCCTCCATACCATTACATCAGTTGTGGGAGAGGTATGCCGTTATAGAGCGAAGGCAAGATTGAGACGTTCCCCACACGTACACGATTGTCATCATTGCCCGAACTGAATATGGATTTGTCGCTAAAGACGACTCGATTCCATTTGGTTGTAGTCCAATCCCTACAAGCGCGACACCACTCCAAACGGAGGCGACGATGAGTGGGTGTCAATGGCAGTGCACGTAATGGGCGCCGCAATAGCAACTGTCCTTCAGGCAGGCGCCTTGCGATGGTACGGACTGGTACAAAAGTGCGTAGTGAAGGTGCTGCATATGTATGAATGGTAGACAATGAGACAGTTGGTACTATGCTTACCTGTCGTACGATGTGACGGTCTTCTCTACAGTTTGTCTGTTGAAGGCGTCCTAAGCTTGCTCGCCGCGCGCGTGTAACAGATCTCTCACTTGTCCACTGGTTCCAACACATCCTCTCAAAAAAATCAGAGCGACTTAAGTGACGAGCTACTCACCCAGCTGATTACCTGGTTTCCATTATCCCTAAGATTCTTCCCCTCTCACACTCAGACAGCTGCTCATATTGTCTGAAATGGCGACGCGATGGACGCATTTTAACTAGAGATGCCATTAGGCATCTCTAGTTAAAAAGTATCCCTCAGCAACAGATAAAATACACTCAAACAAGCTCTGCTTACTTGTTTAATAATTCAAGGAGAACGAAATTCAACACCTCAAGTAGCATTAATCAATGCGCAATCTCGCTTGCACATTTCTAATCATTTACGCATCTACCTAACACGTACCTTCATACCAAATTGCATAACAATCCCACTCTTACTTCTTGGTGCGCAAATGTTTATGGCAATGAGTGTATTTATTTATTTTTTTGTTTCAATTTATGAGCGTTTTTAAAGAAAAAATATTAATACACTTAGAGAAATGTCAATATAATTTGGCTTATTTTATGTTCACACCATCACTGTTAGAATAAAAAAAAAAAGTGCCGAATTCAGAATAGATTGACATTTAATGTGATCCTTCGGGTCCAAACCAATCCAGGGTCGAACAGTTAAGTTCATGCAAACTCTAAACAAGTGTAAGAGAAGAATGAAAAACTCATTTACAGGCACAAGCTAATTTCTAACTGGTAAAAGTCCTGCGGGTGGCATCATATGTAGTTACGGAGGTTAGTTTTCTTTTTCTCAATTTTTTTTCGAGTAGAAGGTGTATTGTTCTTTGTGATTTTGCATCACAGCGCTTATGTTATTCATAATGACGTTTTGTGTTATTTGGTACATTATTAGCAGTATTACATAACACGCAGATTATGTTTAACTATGCGAAATAACAATTTGTAGTCTACAGAAGAATAATGTTCGGGAACAACTGCGAGGATATGTCACCAATAAATCTTTTTTTTTTCCCCCTAGCCATTTAAAATGTTTTCGTAAAATAGTTTTGATTCCCCATTTCGTTAATGCTCTTCAAAAGTCTTGCGCTAAACTTCTTATATTAATTCGATTTTGCTTATATTTATTTATAAGCATTTAATTACTTATATATAATATCCTGCTCAGTTACATAAAGAGATCTGAAAACAACAACAAAAATTCTCAAAGAAAAGAAATTAAAACGTCAGCCAATATTTTCTTTCCAGTCTTAAAGATACATAAGAAAAAATCAAACAAATAAACTAATTTAACGAAATACTTTAATTTTAAAATAAAAATGTAACAAATATCGTGGTGGTACATACATTTATATTAATAGTAGATGCAAAATACAAATTTAGCAATACGTTTCTCATTTTAAAAGCTGAATATAAATTGAGGATAATATATAACATGAGAATAAGTAATATATGAATAAACACTATTTAAGATTTAGTAGTTTTTTTAAACAATGCATCACTTTACTGGGAAATATTATATTTTTATTTTAGGATCACTTAAAATCTAAAATATGTCCAAGTAATGTAATCAACAGAAATAAAAATGACAACAAACAAAATTATAACATTTAAAATGAGATGCACAGATAAGTAAAAGTTTCAGTGAAAGCATACTAAATAAAACTTTTAATACAATAAAAGATTTGCAATAAATTCTTTATAACAAAACAATCTAAAGTCGTGTTGAATCTTCAGAACTTATCGTATAGCTTGTGCTTAACAGAACGTATCGAGCCCTCTTCGAAATGTGTTGATCCTATCTACGAGTTCGATCGCAGAAGACACATATCTATATTTTCTTTCAATACAACAAATTTGACGACTAACTCTTTCTTCTCAGCAAGTTCACTGATATGATCCATATGAGACCTGAATGAACAGATTCCTGATAGTTCCCCGACCAAACACTTTGACTTCTTTAATAGAGCGTTTCAAGTAATATGAGATGTAACTCTTTTGTTCTGGTAAAAAGAAAAATATTGCTCCCAGAATAATTACCTACTAGTTTTAGAACACGACTAAATTTATCTAGAACCTTTAGTCATTGTTTTCTTAATGTTTTTATTTTGTTAGCTTCATAGTAAAGTGTAATAAGGAAAAACCTCTACAAATAGGAAAAAGTATTATTTTAATTATTTTAAATGTCTACTTTTTTTGCCTTTAAATTGCCAGTTTTCTTTCTTTCAATAATACAGCTTTTATTTAATATTTTAGTTTTTCTTACGTTTCCTAGTAAAGGGAATATCCTATATCTTCGTTTTATCTATCTTTCTATGAAATATTAAATTTTATCATCTTTATTCTTATTTTTTTCATTCGCTGTTTTTTAATAATTCTGCGAATAAAAATGCATTAAAAAGTGGAGTTATTTTTTTTCCTCTAAAAATGCGGATTTCAATTTTAAATTATTAATATTAAAATAATAATTTTCAATTAAAACTGGAATATTTTCAAAGACAACGAAGTATAATATAAACAATAGTCTAAAATTTTAATTATCAAAATTAATTTATGATTTGGAATGCAAATTAAAAATATAGTTTTGGGATTGTTGCGTATTTTATCAATTGAAAATAATATGAGCAACAAAATATAAATAAATCTAAAATAAAAATACTGTTATTTTTAATTTTAAAATCAATAGCTTATACTAGTAAGTGAAAGTATTTTATTTTCCTTTTCTCGTCCTATAAAAGTGCGTTATCGCAAAATAATTTTCATTTTTTTTTAACTTTATTCCTGTATTATTCTTTTTAAAATCTAAAAATATTTCTACACAATTTAGCACATAGGGCAGGATTTTTCTTGGGAAAGTCATCTCCCAAATTTACAAAAAATTCTTCTTAAAACTACACTGTCTTATTGAATAAAAGTATTTTTAGTACTTTTATGAAAGTAAACTCTCAGATAATATCCGAATGTGTGATGATAACGTGTCTTTTTGTTGAAGGGGCTTTTTTTTTAAATTCATTTTGGTGAGTATATATATATATATATACATATCAAAATGAGTTTTAAAAAATGCTCATCAAAAAGTAAAGTTCATAAATATTACAGTTCGGATCATTAAAATGAATGTTTATCCAGATACTAATGTGTGTTTGAAGAATTATTTCATAATATTCAACAGAAACATTTAATTTTAATTTTATTTTTAAAAAACTAACTCCAAAACGAGCTTTTTTTTTAATTTAAAAACATTTTATATGTTTTTGAAGGAAATTTAACATTCAAAGAAATTTAAAATTTTATTTAGTTATAGAAATATTTAGCATATTTACAAATATACACAAAATATCAGAATCTCTACACAAAATGAATTCATTTATTGGTTCTTAATATAGACTTAATGAAAATTGTTAGAGTGAATTTTTTTGTTGTAGGAGTTGTAAATGAACTTCCGATACATTATTATTTTTTGTTTTCATGATCAAGATAATATAAAAACATAAATTATAATTTTTTAAAAGAGATATTTTTAATTAAAAAATTATGAAGAAAATTTCAATTATCTCTCATATATTAATTTTCACATAAAAATCATTCACATAATATACATAAGACAAAGCTCCTTTAGTTGTATAAAAAATACCACAACGTTAATAATTTTGAAAATTTCTGCTCTAGTATCTTGTTATTTGTCTCGATAAATAAGAATGTTATTCGTTAGCAATTATCGAAGTCTTGTGTAAGAAATCACAAATGAATAAATAAAATAACAAATATTAAACTAAAATCGATAACGGGTTAATCAAGTTGGTGAGGGGGAAAAGTGAAAAATATATTTAAAGGTTATATTTGATCAATCGAGTCATGATGATCATATAATTTAATCCAAAATTAAACAATACTATAGCAATCTGAACGCGGTTTTCTTTTAAATAATGATAGTTACTTAAGGAATTCTTTTAGTGTATATATCAATTAACATATGGTGTTAGTCATTTTACATCTGAAAAAAAAGTATCTCTGGTCATTATTGAGCAAAGTATATTTTTTTGGTAAGAAAATCTCATTCTGATTATAAATTCCTGTATTCGATTTAAAATTGAATTATTAAGGTTCAATTTATTTTCTTTCATTTATCAGAATATGTGCAATCGTTATGCAGATTTGCAACTTTTTTTCTGAGAAATTATTTTCTTTTTTTAATTTCTAGTTTTATTAGTTGAGGACTTTTTTTTTTCAGAAAATTAATTTTCTTTCAATCGCTTCTAATATTCTTAAATTACAAACCACTAATAAGAAG
Organism: Nephila pilipes; assembly: GCA_019974015.1. Lineage (NCBI taxonomy): Eukaryota > Metazoa > Arthropoda > Arachnida > Araneae > Nephilidae > Nephila > Nephila pilipes. The sequence goes on from BMAW01085820.1 coordinate 210,282, forward strand.
AAAATGACAAAAAATAGAGATATTTCAATTCTGTTAGTTTCTCCATTTTCCTTAAAAAATCATCCCACAAATTTTCTTTATTCCATACGATTACAAACGAAGAATTTGGACCAAAATATTTATTTTGAAAGTCGCAATTTTATTCTGTATCTCGGAAAATAGATGTATAATAGTATATATATATATATATATATATATTTCTAACATCAAACAAAATAACGATCATTAGAATTTATAATCAGATTACATTTTAGATCGTATTTGTTTCGATTTCATAAATAAAACTATTAAAATGAAAATCTCAATCATAAAAAAGAAAACGAGAACAAATTTCTCATTGAATTTAGCATACTTACATAAATCATATGCTACACGAAATTAGATTGAAGAATGTCTTATTTTCGATGAACAACAAGATATATATAGTAAAAAAATGACTGTTTCTCTTACAAAACATAATTATGGAAAAAAAGTCCGTAACACATCCTCTCACATGTAAATATCAGTCACAATCAATTTAAATTATACTCCCAACTTTAGATAAAATCTGTCCTACTTTCACAAATGCCATCTGAAAGTTTTGGAGAAATGACATGAAAACAATTACTCAAAACCTCAAAAAATTTGAAATGAATTAATCTATTTATATATAGATATTAATAAATAATTTTCACTCGTGATTAAACCATATTCTTAGCACTTAAGGATGTTTTTAACTAATTTTAAATTGTAGAATCCGAAATTTCTAGAAGAGCATTTTCAGGGGGGGGGGGAGGTTCTCTGCATAAATATCTTTGTGTGATTATAACACATATATTCACTTTTATGCAGTGCCCTTAAAATTTAGAAACTTTACATAACTACTCAATTTTTTACTTTAACAGATAATGAAAAGAATCCATTTGCCGCAAAAGAGAAGGAGTCAAAATATGGAACAATTTTATGTAAGAAAGAATGGATTGATTCATTTGAAAATAACTAAAATACAAGACATTAGTAAAACCAAAATATGGTTATATATATATATAATTAACCATATTTTTATTCGCTAAGTTTGAAATTTATTCTTTAACATTAGCTGAAATGCTCTTATATCTGAGAGGTGGTACTATCAAGGTCAATAGGACTTTCATTATAATTTATAGCCCCAGCACACATTTATAACTTCTCAAAATAAACATGTGTCAACACCTCACCCTAAGCAGCAGTTTCTGAGCTAACAATAGATAGAACAAAGCTTTTCAGCAGACTTCATTTACCACCTCAACCCCAACGAAGTCAGTGGCCTCTAACGCCACTTCAGATAGCAACTTGCAAACCAAGGGCAGGCAGCGGTCATTTATACTCAACCAACCATATCCGGAGATTACAGTTCATCAACATCAACTAACAGTTGCAGGTGAGGATATGATGATAGAGTATTTTATAATACTCAGTCTGCAAACATGCGGATATCTCGGGGTTGTTCCCCCCCCCCTCCTTTCTTCTAGCTACTTTCTTCTACTGACCACTCCTGCGCGGAGAAAAAAAGTTCTGGTCGTCAAAGAGCGAGAACAATGCCTTCATGTGTTCATCTTCTTTCTGACTAGCCACGGTTATTCTATCAACCGCGGAAATAAATTATCAAGTCTTGATGCACCACAAATCTTATAACTGTTATTTTACTTATATTATAAATAAGAATGAGGGTATCCTTGTTATTGACCCTGAAAGAAAATACTTGAAGCTCTGAACCAAAAATATATTTGTAGTTTAAAATTTATGTGTGGTATTATTTACCAAATTTATACAGTACTTTATTCGAACCTTACTTCGCCATTCAAAGAGGAATTTTCCAAGAGAAATTTTTTCTCTTTTGATGATTTTAATGATTTCTTACAATAAAATTATAATTTTAAAATTATAGATAATTTCTTATGTTTTTATAGGCTATCTTATATTATTTTCTTTGAAAATCACAAATACTGAAATGAACTATATATTTTGAATACAGGAATTAGTGGGAAAGGACAGGGATACCTGTCTTTTGTATAACACAACGTTGGCTCATATTTTTCATTAACGTACAAGTTTTTTTTATTAATATAAGTATTTCTGCACTTCCTAAGGGCAATTTTCTAAATGTACTTTTTGAATCTTAACATATAAGTCTAACACACACACACACAAGCTTTTATCATTTGTTTTATATCAGCTCCTTCATTCAAAAAATTTATGCGTATGTGTTTCACATAATTATTGTACCGCTGTTCATTGTTCTTTTGAAAGCAAGATAAACAACAACAATCATCATACTGAAGAGCTTATAAAAAATTTTAAGAAATGAAATTTTTACACATCGAATGTATTCATCCTTCATTATTATTTTGGATAATATCATATTTATATTAATACCTAATATATAACAAATACACGTATTTATTATAATTTTTGTTGTATCACTAATTCTCAGATGTCGCGGTGGTGTAGTGGTTAGCAAGTCTGACTGCGAACACTGCTAGGTTCGATTCCCGGTGGCTTCGGCTTGGGTAACTGGTCCTGTGTCAACTCAGCCCATCAGCCCTTCGAGGTCGATAAATTAGTACTAAGTTAACTGGGCGTCCAGCGTGTGATTAGACACTCGGGTTGGACCCTAGCTACTAATTAGTACAGAAATAGAAATGATCACCGCCTGATGGGACTTTAATTTAGATGGGACGGATCAGCTACTTTACACGATGGATCTTTAAAGACATCAGGACTCGAATCCACGTCTCGACGAAACAAAGTCGGTCACGAGTTTTGCGACTATGAAAACTAAACCTACGCATATACATAAAATAAACTGGAAAACCCCGAATTAATTGTGTTGAAAAGTACTTAAAGATCTACCGTGTAGCAGAGCTGATACACTTTAAATCTGGTCAAAGCTCCAAGTTCTCGTATTTACGTGGTATGAACGTTTTGAGAGAGAGGTGCCAGCTCAAGTGTCGTCCTCTTCAATTGATTGAGATTTAAAATTACGAGTTCCGTCCCCAATAGCCCTCGTTTGTGTTGCTTCTAAGTGAGACGTTTATAAACAATCAATCAATCAAATCCGAAGTTGCAATTTTACAATGATATGAACTCTTTAATATAGTTTTCAGAAATAATTCATTTTATGAGAGTTATAGAACTTACAGACGTGTTGAACTTCTCAACAACAAAAGTTATGAAGTGGCTTATGCCTGAGTGATGCTCGCAAGTTTTAATTACAAAAATTCGATAGGTATCATTTGAAGATCATGTTTTAATAAGCAAAATAAGAATTCTCTCATCCGAGCTAGAATCATGGAGTCCTGATATCATTCTATCAACTTAAATCAGGTTGTTTTCGTGTTCGAAACATAGATCAATTAGACCTTTATATGACAAACTAGTGAATTTTAAATCTAAATCGATCTCTTGTGCCATGGTGCAAGAATCTGTTGAGTGGGGTACCATTTCAAAACCATCTTTGTCATAGAACTAAGATGAAAAGTTAAAAGGTCTACTTCCAAAAGCCCATTGAAATGTTCTCGAGCGTCGTCAGTTAAACTGAACTCAATTCAAGTTGACTTTTTTCTCACAAACTAACAACAGCCTCTAAGACCTCCTTACCTAATTAATCAGCTAACACACATAAATCGCTCGTTTAAACTACAAAATATAGTGAAATTTTTGTTTCATTTCTAAGTTCTTTTATATTTAATCAATTCAAAAAAAAATTTTAAAAACTGATTTATGTGATGTAAAAAGGGAATTGACGAAAAAATTTATTAAACTGGAAGTTTTATCCCTAAATACTACAACAACAAATTTTCATTAGCAAAAATAGTTTCAAAAGAAAGATGTGAAGAGATATCATTTAATCAATTTTCATTTACTTTGATATATATATATATAATCCCACAGAATTTGACATAAAAAAATGTTAACGTTTTTCTTGAAAAGTTTGTAATATATTTTTTATGTGATATCCGAAAACAGCAGGTAAAATATTTTTAAACTTTAAAAAAAAAAATTCAAAATACACTGACTTAAAAAACATATAATTATCACTACAAAATTGAAAAATACTACAAATTCAGATATATTAATTAAGCAGTCATTCAAAATAATGTTGTCACATTTGTTTAATTCCAATTTTTCACTGATAAAATTTGAAACCTTTGTATATCTACGAATGTATAATGAAACATTCGAATGAAATTCTAAAAGTGAAGAAATAGGGTATTATGAAGGGTTCTCAATATTAGAATTTCCTTCAGATTTTAAAATACTTCAATATTTACTCACATACAGTTTGTTGTTCATTTAAGTATCAAATTAACCCCAAAAAATTAATATTAAACATATTCTATGAGATATAGTAATGATTCTAATATATTTTGCAGCTAATAATTTAATAAATGAGTTTGGAAAAAAAATTCCTAAATGTGTTTATTTTGTGTAAGAAAAACTTGAGTGTCATGCGAGTTTTCATTTGAAAGTTAATATTTTGTCACTAGAATATGAACGAGTATGTGTATATTTATTCTTTCCGTATAGCTGTAACATTTTGTAAAATGATAGTTTTTTTTTTTTTTTTTAATTCTTTGAGATTTTCTAGATTTTAAAAAGCTTTCTCTTATTGAACCATGCATAACTCAGAATAAAAGAGAAGAAGAACGAGAATTTTGTTTTGTTTTGAAATAGATGAAGTATATTAAATTGCATGAAAATTCCCTAACAAAATTTTAAAACTTCAATTTTATTCCAATAGTTTTTTTATATTATTGTTGCTTATTAACATGAAACAATTTTGTTTTAAAGCTTATTTTCTTACTTTTATTTTATATCGCACTCATAAAATTAATAAATATTTTCTAAAGAAAAAAGAAATTTTCATTTAAGGAAAAAAAGAATCCGAAATTCTGCCATATGATTTTTCATCCAATAAGTATTACTTAACTCGATTTTTCGTTAAAAATTAAATTAACATTTAAAAAATGTATGGCGTTTATTAAAACTCGATGGTTTATTTATAGTTTTAAAGAATAAATCTATGAATACCACAAAAACATATTCGAACAATGAATAGAGGATATTTTAAAATAAACTGATTTTATAAAAAATGCCCTTCGAATCAAATTCACTATAATAATAATAATAATAATAATAATAATAAAATAATAAAATTTATAAGCAATATTTTATAATTATTCTTAGAAATATAAGTAACACATTTGTAAATTATCTTCTAAGACTTCCAGAATAATACCACCCGGTTTCCGTACCGAACTGCTTTTTCTGTGATTTTGTTATCAAACGAAATAGTCTTTAGATTTCCCTGCAAAATATTTAGAGTAAATCGATGTTTTCATTTTTAGAATATCACGAAACAATATCACCAATATAAGCTTTTCTCTTCACTTAAATTTTGATGAAACCCTCAAGTGATTCAAATAACCATTAAAAAATACAATGATCACACACACTTTAGATTTTTGTGCATCAATTGACAAATAAAAAAAAAAGGAAAAAATGTTTCATAATGTGCTAATTCACAGATACATTAACAACGAAATAAGGTTAATTTAATTTTTTTTAAGTAATTGGGAGAGATAGCGCTCATTTTTTATTCTTATTATTTTTTTTTCACATTTAGCTGTTACTCAAATGCATTTACGATTATTTACATTTTGGAGCCGTTTAATAAACAATAAACCATGCTTGCCTATGTAAATAAATAATAATGATAATTTACAAAAATTAATCAAATAAAAACGTATTATAATGACTTTTAACTTTTGTGATTTCACTTATTAAAAAATATCGAAATTAGAATTTTCCATTTATTCGAACCATAAAATTCATTTTTTTTTATAATTCAAAAGAATTTTGTGTTATGAGATGCTCTCTGTAAAATTCATTTAATTTCGGATTTCATAATTCGATAGAAACAAGTGAGTTGTGATCTAAAAATACCAGTTTCCTTCGAATGTCATCTAATTCGGTCAGTGTGAGTTGCATAATGAAAATAAATGTACACTTATAAAAATGACTTTGTAACATTTTTCTCATTATGTTACAAAAAAATGTTGGAAATTCATTTCAACAAAGTATTTTTCCTCCGAATTTATGGAAAAAAAATTGAAGCAAATTATTTTAAAAAAATTAAAGCATTCTTATAAATTTCATGAATTACTAAAAATTCTTATACTTTACATCATAAAAACAAAAAAAAAATGAAAATCAATTGAATTGCTTTTGCCGCTTCTTTTTTGAAATATTAAAAAATATTATAATTTGGGTCTGAGAATTTTTTCAATTTAATTTACATGAGGTTTTTAAATTTTTTAGTAAAAAAGAACTCGGTTTCTTTATCCAAGAATTTAGATACATCATCTGTCTTACTTTTATAAAATAAAATATAAACAAAAATAACAATGACTATACTTTTTACAGTTTGAAAGATATTTTGTAAGTATTTATAGGAAAATGTATGAAATGATCAAAAACGCTTCAAGAATTAACTTAAAACGAGTACATTTTCAATTCTGATTATATCTACAAAAACAATTATTTAAATAATTAGAGTGAATAATTACCAAGTGCAACAATAATTCAACTATAATTTGTTTGTAATAATGCATTTTATTTGAAAAATATAAACTTGCTCTTTTTTTAACATTTCATTTTAACATTCGTTGTAAAATTAAATTTATTTAAAACAACAAATATAATATGAACACTATCTAAGCATTTATAGTAAAGAGCACTCTAAAAATGCTTTTTAACATATATATATATATATATATATATATATAAGCTGTATTAATTTAATGCTCATATCAAAATACAAATTCTTACAAATTTCATTTTTATAAAAAATAAAATATATATATATATTTTTAAAAAAAAGTTTTGCTTATAAAGGAACAGTATTTTTCGTTAAAAAAATTGCTATAAAAATATAAAAACAATTAATAAAAAATACTTCAACATACCTGTTTTGAAAGAAGGCTGTATTAATCCCAAAAGAATTAAGTTAATTTCCCATTCAAAATTTCGTTTTCATCTAAAAAAAATACCCAAAGAAAGAAAAAAAAAATTCCTTTTATAAATAAACTTCTCTTCAAAAGTTAAAGTATATCTAGCTTTTCAGAAATATCATCTACTTAAAAAAAATGCAGAGAAGCACCCAACCAAACACCTCACATCTGAACACACGGTTTCTTTTTCCAGGGTCTCCAAACAAACAACTCCTTTAACATACCAAACGATATTCGAAACAATGAATGAAACGTAAAAGAAAAAAACTTGTTAGTCACATGACGTTTCTCGAAGGGATTTTGAAACTTCTTTGAGGGTCCATCCTGGCCTGAAAAATCGACCTCATTCGGTCTTCTATCCCAAATTCGGCCAGAGCGAAAAGACGAAGAGAATTAATTTTCCGAAAGCGAAGAAGCGTTCTGGCGATCTTTTGGTGAAGGAAAACAGGGAGGTGGGGCGGGGCAAGGCGGTCGAGCAAGAAGGTTGTTTGCCCCTGGCAGGCTATTAGCGTGAAATACTTTGAATGTTTCTAGGTAAGTTACTTTTTCTAGCACAAATCGCGCTCTGTTTTAAACATTTGTTCTACTCAGTTAAGTGGACAGTATTAGATTTGTTCAGATTGATCACAATCAATCAATTGATAAAAAACGCAATGTATAGAATAAAATTTATTTGCATGTATTTTAATGAAAAATTAATTACGAAGTGAAACAAATGCTCTTAAATTGAAATATTATAATGGTAGTATTTCTATAACTGGAAAAAAAAAATAGACGAGCTGACTTTTATTTTGGTATGCGATACAGCACTTATTAATCTAGAAAAATATTTGTTCCTCATTCACTCCTAAAACAACATGTTTTATTTTTAATAAGGAAGAGTTTAATTTGGAGAATAAAGCCTTTTTTCATTAACTAGTTATTATTTTAACGAAAATAATCAGGAAATTTTAGATTTCAGTTCCGGATTTAAAATAAGAGATCTCAGGACTCTTGAATTACTTTTTATAAAAATGGCTTAAATTTCTCAGGTAGATAAAACTTATGTCGACAGAAAAATGCTCCCAACAAATATGAATTTGAAATATGATTTCTGAAACCTTAGGTACTGAAACCAAAGTTCGGTATCATTTTTTCGGATAGTTCTAGTGTTGAAATGAAAGGTAGCTAGATATAAGGATATGTCTATAAGATATTAAAAAAATTGAAAAATTTTAAATTCAAAAATGTGATATTAGAAAAAA
>BMAW01085820.1:228559-250242 GCA_019974015.1 Nephila pilipes
TTTTTTTTTTTTTTTTTTTTATTGAATAACAAACAACGTCCCTGTGTACCACTAAGTATCACACAGGGCTTACAGAAGTAAGTATAAAACACTATATTACAGTAGGCAAAAACAACAAAAACATGTGATTAAACAATGTACAAACAAAAATTAAGAAGGATTATAAATATCTTCAATATATTTGATAAAAAGAACAAAAGAACTTTTACTAGAAATTAAATTACTAAAATTTGGAGGCCAGTTAATGTTTAATTTTTTCAAAGCTAATTTAAGAATATTTCTCTGTGAGACAAATTTTGAACATAGAAACAGAATGTGCTCAATGTCCTCATCACCTCCGGCGCTGCAGTTGCAAATTGTACTCGAACTTAAATTGAATCTATTCAGGTATTTTTTAAAGTTACCGTGACCTGTTAGAAATTGCGTAATTTTAAAGCTAGTGAAGAAGTGATGGTAAGACATTCTTATATTGACGTCTGGAAAAAATCTTTTCGTGATGCTTGCTGTATTTGATTTAATATATATTTCGTTCCATGATTTCAGGACACTTTCCCTCGTAATCTTTTTAAAATAGGATTGAGGAATATTAACATTAAGATCAATTTCCCGCTTCGTGGCAGTCTTTGCCAGAAAGTCAGCCCTTTCGTTACCATAAATACCAGAATGTCCACGTACAAAAGAAAAACAAACAGTAATGTTCTGATCTTTGAGGTGTTTGAGATGCTGTTGAATTTCAACAACAATATCATTCGAGGAAGAAATGTTTTTTAATGTTTCCAAGGATGAGAGTGAATCAGAACAGATCAAATAGTTCGAAGCAACACAGTTTTGTTGAACAATCCACTTGATGGCGAAATTTAAGCATAAAAGTTCAGCCACATAAACAGTACACTCGTCTCTGATTCTGTATTGTAAGTACTGAACTTCAATACCTTTCCGAAAGACAACAAAACCAAAACCCACCCTACCATCAATTTTACTGCCATCAGTAAAAACCGTGATAGGGAATTCTTCCTCAGAGTTTGAACTATATTCAATCAATTGTATGGCATTTCTCTCTGAAGGGTGGGGAAGATCAGAGGGAAGCAAAACACAATCATAACCTGAAGAGGAAGAGGCTGCGAGCTTTTCTCTGAGACCAATGTCATTTAAAATAACAATGTCAATTGGCGGAAAACCAGAAATTATAAACACAGCTTCATAACTTAAAGTTCGATATCCAGAAATAGCTCGAAGGAGTATTCGTCTTTGGATCCGTCTCAAAAGTTTAGAATTAATTTTCTTCTTTAACGAAACACCCCAAACCCTTGAGCCGTACATAATGAACGGTTGAATTCCTTGTTTATAGATAAGTGAATGCACGTTAAAATTGATGCCATAAGTGTTTCGTGCAACTCTGCCCAATCCCTGTTGCAGCTTTTCACACTTCTCTGATATGTAGGTTAAATGGGGCTTCCATGAAAATTTACAGTCAATAATAACACCAAGATATTTCATTTGCTTAACGATAGTCAAAGGAATACCATTAAGACATAGCTGGTAAGAGTCATAACAAATATTTCTTTTTTCAATGAACATAACCTTTGTTTTATTAGGGTTAAATTCCAGTTTAAAAGCTTTTGACCATTCAGAGGCAAAGTTTAAAGTCTCTTGAGCGTGTAGAAAAGTTTCATGAAGATTTTTACCTTGAAAACAAATTAAAATATCATCTGCGAAAGCTATGGCATCACAACAAGCAGTAATATTGAGCTTAATTAGGAGATCGTTTATAATTATATTCCAAAACGTAGGTCCTGAAACTGAGCCTTGAGGGCAACCTCTCTCTAGTTGATGAACCGCAGAAACTGAACCAAGTTTCATTTTAGCCACTCTGTCATTTAAAAAATCAGTAGCAAGTGCAAAAATATTTGCCGGCAGATTCGCTTCCCGAAGGAGGTGTAGAATGCCAGGCCACCAAGCATTGTCAAATGCACCTTTTATATCTAGGAATACCAGAATTGTGTGGAGATTCCTTTTCTTGCCTTTTTGGACAATCTCCTGGAGACGTAATAGAGCGTCCTCGGTGCTTCTCTGAGGAGTAAACCCATACTGATCACATGAAAGAAAGTCACCGCGTCGCAGATGCCAGCAAATTCTGCTGACGAAAAGCTTTTCCAAACACTTTCCCAAAACAGGAAGTAAGCTTATACATCTAAGATTATCCAAATGAGGAGTCTTAAAATCATTTCCTTTGGGTATTAGCACCACCTGAGCACATTTCCAACTACGTGGAAAAGTATTTACACTTAAACAGACATTGAAAAGTTTGTGAAGAAAAGAAGGGAACATTGAATGAAACTGTTTGACTATTTCACCTGAAATAGAATCAGGACCAGGAGACTTATTTGACTTAAGCATAGCAACTGCTGTGTTGACTTCATCACAAGTAAAAGGAGAATCGAGGGGGGAATTATAATCAGTTAGCATTGACTGGCGTTTCTCCTTTTGCAAAGAGTCATCATCCTCCACTGGATCCGAAGGGAAAGACTTATGCAGCACCGCATTTATAGTTTCTTCTAAAGTGTTAGTTGTCTTACCACTTCTTAGTAGAATACCAGTTATTTCTATTTTCTTCATGAAATTTCTCTTGACACCGTATGTATAAATTTTTTTCCAAACATTGTGGACGTCAATAGTCGAAAGAAATGCCTTCCAAGAATCAGACTTAGCGGTAGTAAGCATTTGATTATATTCTTTTCTATATTTCATGTATTTACATTTATATATCTCTCTGAGGATTGGATTTCTAGACCTCTGAAATCTACGCCTGGAAGCATTAAGTCTTTTTCTCATACATCCAATTTCAATAGACCACCAAGGAACCCTATGGATACCATGGTGCTTAATAGGTATAGAAGAAGAAGATGCGTTGAATAGAATCAAACAAAATTCTTCAACAATAGAATTAAGGCAAGGGCCATCGGTGCAATTTTCAATTGCACTAAGAATATGAGCAATGCGAGGAAGGCAAAACTCTCGAAAACGACACCAGTTTGCTTTCTTAGTGTTGAAAATTTTAAAAGGAGCAATTGATAGGTCACGCCAAGCAACAGAGATGCATAATTCAAATTCTATCATCATATGATCAGAAAGGGATTCGTTATCAGAAAGACCCCAACATGTTATATCCTGGAGCAGATCTGCACCCAAAACTGTGACATCAATGTAACTTGATCCCTGGGTTCCACAAAAAGTAGGGCCGCAGTCCTCATTAACAACAAATAAATTGTTTGAAGAAATAAAGTCACTTAGTTTGTTTCCACGACTGTTTGAATAAGGACTAAACCATAATTCGGATTTAGCATTTGAATCCATGCTCCAGACAAGTCGATTAATATTCTTACGCATGAAGACTTGATTAATTTTATGAAGATCTAAATCAATATTCGTTGAGGGTTCAAAATAATATGACAAAAAAGTGAACATAGACGTTCCAATAGTAACATCCAATGTAACCATATTATAATCAGTATTTTTATAGTCTAAAAAAGTGGAAAAGTCACGTGACCGTACTATAATGGCCGCTTTAACACAGTCAGAATCAGGAACATGATAGATTCTATAGCTGCTTGGAAAACCTGGGAGAGATCCTTTGTAGCAGTGTGGTTCCTGAACTAGAGCACAGTCAATATTTTCCTTCTCCATGTTCAAGATTAACTGTTGCGTCGCAGATTTTGATTTGTGGAGATTTAATTGAACACATTTCAGATCTTGTTTAGTTGACTTAGCCATAATTAATTCGTGATTGAGTGTTCATTTTCATAAAAGCATGACTAGGGCAGCTCTCTGTGAAAGGTTTGTGATCAACCTTCACTTTTTTACGTAAAGAATTCGTCTTGCGATTGAAACGGACACAATTTACGCAAACCTCAACATTTGTCTTCGAACAATCCTTTACTTTATGTTCTTCGGAACAGTTAAAACAGGCCATGGGTTTAACGCATTCAGAAGCTCGGTGATTGTACCCCAAACAGTTAAAACATCTATTAATGATTAGAAAATCATCCACTTCACACACACTCCAGTTGATTTTCAACTTATGTAGGTGAAGAATACATTTACGAACTAGGGGATGTATTTCTATAACAACGTGTCTCGTAAATTGAAAGTTCTTGAGAGTGAAACGAACTCTACACATACTCATGTTTTTATCAGATTCCGTTATTTCGGAATTTTGATCAAAGATCACTTTTAAAAGTTCCTCATTAGTGATTTCATTTGGAACATGCTTCACTAGAATGGTTGGATTTCTTCTTTTCGGCAGAGAAGTATTCAATTTCGGTGATTTTGATTTAATTTCTGTTTGAAGTCGATTCCGATCATTTTCAGATAAACATTTTACTAATATTTTATTTCCTCCAATATTTTTTAAATTACTAATACCCAATTGAGCTTCTGTAGGATTGATAGCAACTTTAATCATCTTCCTAACGTCATCAGACGAACACTTATCAGAGTCCACAACCAGACAAAAATCAGAAGGAATAGGGTTCTTCTTAATAACACTAGATGGCGCCACAATCTCAGCATAGCTAGGCTTACTTATGGCTTCCTTGAGACTTTGTTTACAACATTCCAAAAAGTTAGCACCTTTAATTCTTTCAAAATTCTTATAAATAGAAGATTTCAACTCACCCAGAGCTTGCCTGGCCTCCTCCCGAATCTGTTGATTCATATTGCATTTGGATTGAAGCGCTGATTCAATAATCCTGCACTGTTTTTCAAGAGCATCGTAAAACGCGTCATCACCTCTTTCCGCCATGTTGGCTTCCCCTTTCTATAATTATATTTAGTGAATAAATTGGAATTAATGGATGGGTTTGTATTTTGTGTAAATTTAGCTGAGAATTGATCTGCAATACTATTGATGAAATTTCGAATAGTTGGGAGGTTTATAGAATTTCTGAAGTCTTCGTTCCTCTTGAACTATCTCGCATTACAGATCATTCTCATGATACCGATCTGCAAGATTTCTGTTTTATTTATTATGAGTTTAAACTGCCTGTTTTCAGCACGCATCTCACTTCTAACGATATTCGCTTCTTCAAGGAATAAAATTCATCAGCTGTTCGTTCGATTATTGCCCTATCCAAAATAATTCTTCACAATTTATAAATTTTTTTTATTTTCTCTCATCACTCCGATCCCAACTAATTAAAAGCCGTCGAGACGCTATAAACTCAATGGTATTACAATTTATCGTAAGAAAGTATAATACCAGAATAGCTCAATAAATCCTTCGAAAACCCAAGGAGAGCGCTCGTAGCCTTAAAATGATTTGATTTTAATAAGCATAATGACTCACTAGACAACTGTATAAATCTCACTTATTTACATCGCATGCTTTCATTTTTGTTGCCGATTGAAACAAGAAACTTGTGTTTAATTCGAAAAAACGTAGAAAAGTGAGCTTCGAGCAGTGATTAAATTTGTATTTAAAAGGCTTAAAAACCGAAAGAGATCAAAGTTGAGTAGGATGAAGTTCATGGTACATCGACTTCTATGTTTGAGTCTGTTTCCAATAGGATAAATGAGTTTGAGCATGGCAGTACATCACAAAAAAATGAACGTCGTTGAGAACGTCCAGTGAAAGTGACTATTCCCGGAATGATTGACAAAATCCATGATATGGTTTTGAGTGATCAGCGAATCAAAATGCGTGAAATAGTTGAGACCACTAGCATATCGCAAAGTACAGTGTTTTCAATTTTGCACGAAAAATTGGTTGTTAGGAAAATCCTGGCAAGATGAGTGTCGCGTTTGCTCTCAGTGGAAAATAATCGCAGTATCGTGACGTCGACTCTGAGGCTGTTTTGGCACTTTTTCGTCATAAACCTGACGAGATTCTGTGTCGATACATAACTATGGACGAAAAGTGTTTTCAATACTACACTCTAAAGACAAAGGAACAGTCAAAACAGTGGATTTTCGAAGTCGAACGGGCTCCGAAGAAAGCAAAGACGATGAAATCGGCCGACAAGGGATAGCTACGGATTTTGGAGATGCACGCGGAATCATTTGCATCGATTACTTGGGGGAAAAGAAAAACAATAAATGGAGAATATTATGAATAGTTATTGCACCGGTTGAGCGATGAAATCATGAAAAAAAAAAAAAACGTTTTCATTTGAAAAAGAAAAAGATCGTCTTCCATCAAGACAATACACGGGTGCACTTGTGCAGTTTCGATGGCCAAAATCATGGAATTAAAAGTTCGTATTATTACAATATCTACCGTATTCGGTTTTCTGTGACTTTTTTTGTTTGTTTCCAAACTTCAAAAAATGGCTCGGAGGTCAACGGTTCACGTCGAACGAAAAGGTCATCGCCCAATCTGCAGCTTATTTTGAGAACCTACCGAAATTTTACTTTTCAGCTGGCTTAAAAAAGTCGGAGAAACGCTTGGAAGTGTATAGAGCTAAAAGAAGTGTATAAGTTGAAAAAAATCTACCTAAAATAATTTTTCTCTGTTTTTCTAAGGATTTATTGAGCGACCTTCGAACAATTGAGTGCTACTTCTAGTACACATGGCCGGACGTTTGGCAATTCAGTTGTTGTCTCACACACTAGTGATTTTCTAAATTTTCTTCGAGTAAGAGATGTGTTTATTTAGATCATATCTAATACTTATGATAATATCAGACTTAATGCTCTATTTAATTGATTTATTAACGTCTTAATTAGGAGCCATATGAATGCTATTGGCTACAAAATCCGTCACTTGATTTTTACCCTCGGTCAAGTGAAAAGGATAACTCCTGAGCTGGTACCTCCTTCTCTAAACATCACGCCACGCAAACGGAATGACTTGGAGTGCAACATAATGGAGCTTTAGTAACATAAGGACGCGAACTTACGTTCGTTGGCTACAAGTTCATGACCATAATCACTAAACTATCACAGCCACAAATAAATTTAAAAAAAAAAAGTTTTTAAATGAATCGAAACTAACGAAAAAATCGAAACAAAGCGGTAGCAAAGTAAGGCGTTGATTTGAACTCAAGTCCAATGGTTAAACTCGACAATGTATCCACCATAGGATACAGCGGATACAGCATGTTGGCATACAGCAGAATGGCTTAAAAGCATAAGCTTTGAAGCATGATAATTTTACAAAATATTTTATCAAAGGCGTTTAATTTGGGGACTTCAGAAAAAAGTGAGTGAGTGGTTGTGGGTTAATGGCGCAAAAGAAGAACTAAATTTGGCTATGCTGCTCCAAATATTCGTTGGTATTTCACAAGATTTATAAATCAAACCTAAAAAATCAGTTTAAAGACATAGATTAATAAAAAAATATATATATTGTCAAACACTGTAAAAGCGATGAGACCTGAAATATGATTTAAAAATACGATTCTGGTTAAAAATGCAAATAAGTTATGGCTGGGGTTTCCCTCACCAAGTCAGACAAGTATAAAACATAAGAGTTAAAAAAATGCGACGATGATGATGAAACACTAGACACTCTATTAAGATATGATGAACAATGAACGGGACATGACAGGAAAGACACTCGGGAGCACTCTTGCCAAACAAGAGTTGCCTATGTATGAAGCGAGTATGCCCAATGCGAAGGCGAGTCAATCAGACGTCCGCTCTACGCACTGAAACAATAGGCCATTCTCAATTATGGGCTCCGCAGAAATTGGAATAGTTATGAGAACTCTATGATTCTTGATGTCTCGTGCGTAGACTTTAAAATAAGACGCCTGATTTCTTTCAGTGGATTAATTGATTGATTGGTTTTATTAACGTCGCATTAGAAGCAACATGAGGTCTGTTGAGTCAGTTGTTCCGTCTCACCTCATGAGGTCTGTTTAGAACCACAAACCGGGCCCCCAGGAGACAATCATTCAACATTTATTGGCAAAAAGAAGAAAAAAAATTACAATTTTGTTCAAGTGACGAGGACGACACCTGAGCTAGCATCTCCATCTCCTAACTTCCACACCACGCTATTGAGAAGACTTGGGACCTCGACAGATTTAGCGTGCCTCAGCCCCGGCAGCCAAAGATCGAACCCGCGACTGAGCGAAAACCGCCGGTCACGAATTCGAAGCCATGATCACTAGGCTACCGCGACCACACAAGTAAAGGGGGATAGTAGACTTTATCGCCCAATATCGCATAAGAATCAATCAACAAGTAAATATATTTTAAATACTTTTCTTTTTAAAACATTTTTGCTACAAACAGTTAATAAGAAGAATAAGGATGTTTCAAAAAAATTCTTAAGATAATTTTGCGAAACATGATACATACTCATTTCAGTCCTATAGAACAGACAATGAATCCAAATATTGATTCGGGTAAACTCCCTTATAACACATCAATCAATAACTCCCGAGACTAACCCAGAGATGGCGCTCGTAGTAAACCAGTAACCAGGTCTTTCTAGAGTACTAACCTTTGCTTGAAACGTGTCAAAATTTTAAGTCGATCGGACCAGAAACAGCTGAGTTATCGAGGTTGGAGTAAAGTCGTTTTGTAGTTTGTTTAAAAAATGGAAAAAACCGAGTTTCGTGTTCTGATAAAACGTTGTTTTTTAATGGGTAAAAACACCGTGCAAGCGAAACAATGGATTGAAAAATGTTACCCAGACTCTTGTCCATCAAAAGCAACGATTTGTCGGTGGTTTGCCGAGTTTAAACGTGGTCGTACCGACACAAATGACGCGGAACGCTCGGGTAGACCTGTGGAAGCCGTTACACCGGAAAATGTGAGTGAAGTGACAAAAATTATAATGAAAGATCGTAAAGTGAAGCTCCGTGAGATTGCTGAGATGACACAGATATCATATGGAAGTGTATTTACTGAAAAAGGTTTTTTGAAGTGAAGTGAAAAAGGTTTTTTCCAAGTGGGTGCCGCGATTGCTTTCGATGGAACAAAAACAGCAACGAGTCGATGATTCAGAAAGCTGTTTATCGCTATTTACTCGCAACAAAAAAGATTTCTTGCGAAAAAAAAAAAAATATTTGGAAAAGCGTTGGAACGATTGTATCACCCTAAAGGTGATTAACAAAAGGTGTTATGTTGATGAATAAAAAAAAAATTTGCAAAAAAAATGTTTTCAATGTTAGACTCGGGAGTTATTGATCGATGTGTTAATTGTTACTAGCGCGGTATTAACAAAAAAAAAAAAATCGCATTACAGTACTTTAATGATTTTGTTAGTGTTGCACTTAGAAGCAATATGAAGGTTATTGGAGATAGACCTTGAAATTTTGAGCCTTGGTCAAGTCACGATGACACCTCTCTAAACTTCCACGTGAAATCATTAAGCCTCAACAGATTTGACATGCATCAGCACCTCTACATGTTGGGTTTTTAAATGGTATTGAAACTCAAACTCGCGACTTGACAGAAACACGAAATCGCATTTCATAAAACTTCTATTTGACAACAATTGCATACACATATGAATACTATAGGAAAATAACATTTATAAAAATAATTGAAAAAAAAGCTAATAAATTTAGATTTGGTTAAATTTATTATATATTTTTACAAGAAATGTTCATGATTAGTTTTAAATGTACTTTTTCCCAATCTGTTACTATATAATGTGTAATATATAAGAAATATTACATATTTGTAGTTTATAATGGTTTTTAAGGAATTACTTAAAAAATTTCTCGGCTTTTTTTTATTGGGCAGTGCAAGAGAAATATTAAACTATTCACAACCAAATAAAAATTCTAAAATTATTCTATTAATAAAATTATTCGGTGAATATTTTTATATTTTGTATTTTCACCTCACAGATATCCCCCAATTAACGAAAAGCTCATAAATATTATAATAGTCAACATTAGTATGTTTCGTTTTCAAAACATTTCCTCTCATGTGAAGAAAAAAAAAAGATTATATTTCCTTCAGTTAGTAACAGCAAATAAAATATCAGACATAGCTTAAATTATGAATTTCAAAGGAAGGATATAAAATCTCTCTTAAGGCTCAATCTCTTAATTTTTTTTTTTTTTTTTTTTCCAAAGTTTTACCCTTAACCTCAAAGGTTATTTCAATGAATGGATTCTCCTTTTTAAGATCCTTTCCATCATACAAGCATAAAATAAAGAACTTGGATTGACGTTAAAGAATCTACTTTGTCTATTTTTATGGAATACGACTGTTGGGCCTTTCATTGTGCGGAAATCATCTTGTGAAACCGGTATCCTGCGGACGGCGGGATCTTTTCTCCCCGTACCGCGTGCTGTATTCAGCGGCGACTTTTTCTACCTTCGTCGGCAGCTGCGCCCGCATGTTCTATATTCAAATCGAGTTCCATTGATCTGATTTCTTAATATTTTGTGATTGTCTTGGTGACTACGGTCTCCGTAGTGTTTCTGCTCATCATCTATACAATTATTTCTTGGACTGTGTGACTTGAAATTTTTCTACGCATTGTAGAAAGGACTGTGCGTTTTCCACGTGCTTGCACGTGAAAAATTGTTTTCTTCAATTGGATTACCTATCTTCTGGATTTTAACTATGGATATGGCAGTCAACTAATCTTCTGAGGAGGTAAGTGATTTTTCCGTTGTCAATTTATGTGAGATTAATCTAGAGGAAGCTTACAATAGAATTGAATTTCTAAATGATGCTAAGTCTTGTGAAATGTATTGTGATCAGTTAGAAAGGCTCATTTGCAGTTACACAAGAAATAACAATGATAACTCAATAGACCTGAAATTGAGAAGCGAAACCCAGCAAATCACCATACGCTGTGCATGAAAGTCAAATAAGCTCCTCTCAGATTAGCTAAAATCTTATCTCCAGCAAATACTGGAAAATGTTAAACAACAACCTACTATGGCACTTCCTTCCCCATTACAAAGTAGTAAAAATAAAAAATAATAAAAAATGAAAAAAACCAAGCGAAACCTGGCTTCGCCCTTAACGGCCAGTAAAAAAAAGCAAAAGAGAGGATTTTTCCGAATCGAACTATGACTCAGATTCAATGAAATCCGCTCTCCCCTCGGAAAGCGAAAAGGAAACAAGTAAGAAAGTTACTCTCCCCTCCTACTCCCGTTAAGTCGGAGGCCCATGAAAAGGGGGGGAGAGAGAGAGAGAGAGAGAACGACGGTTTTACCGTTGTAACAAACAAAAAGAAAAGAGTTCCTCCTATCTTCATTGATGAATGCTTGAATACTTCTGATCTGCTAAAGGAGATCAGTGAAAATAATTCGATATAAAAACCAACGTTTTTAAAAACAACGTTTTTATATGGTGGCAAAATTTATTAAAGAAAATTATTGAAATATTAGTTAAAACTGTTGGTTATTTTTAACTTTAAAATTTACTTCAAAAAGAGACATTTGTGAGCGTATTAAAAAATTCATAATACTCATAAAATCAAAACATGCATTTGAAAGTTTGTAAGCCATTCTATTAAAAAAAAAAAATGGGAACCAGAATTCAGAAAAAATTATTGTGATAAGACATGGTGCCAAATATTGGAAACTTTCTTTCTTGCTCATGATTATTGACTAAAAGTCAGCAACCCTTACTATCTCGGAGATAGTAAAGGGAGATAGTATCTCCCCTTTGTGAGTACAATAGTTTTACGAAGCGTCATGTGGTGTGGGGAGTGCCCGGTGTTCCCAGAGGTGGAAAAAAATTTTTCCTCAATCCTAAAAGCGCCTAGAGGAAAGAATATTTTGACTTATTAAAATTATTGAAATATTAGTTAAAACTTGTCGCAAACGTCTAAATATTGCATTGTTAGGCGAGTAAGAACGATTCCCGAAATTTCAAAGCTCTAGCTTGATGGGAAGTTGGTTAAATTAACGATCGAAAATTTGATGACACACACACTCTCACACACACACACCAAGTGAAATTCAGAAAAACGTTGTAAAAACGAAATCTAAAATCTTAGGCAGAATTGTAAACGGAAAACTTAAAAGTTTTCCTTGAAACGCCAAACGAACATCGTATAAATTTCGCATCAAATAAACATTGGAATCCACCTTCTAAGAAAATATTGAACCCTATTCAGATGACAAAATTGAAGAAGTTGAGAGTGTTGTCTCAAATTTTCTCGAAAACAACCACAATACTCCAAACCACCCTCTGGCTACTCCAAATGAAATCCAACAAATTATTAGAAAACTAGTCAACAAAAAATCACAGGGCCAAGACTCAATTCCAAATATTGTTCTAAAATTCCTACCTGACAAAGTCATCACTCATCTTACCAAGATCATCAACAAATGCATCATGTCAAACTATTTCCTCAAAAATTGGAAAAAAGAGAACATCGTCATGATTCCGAAACCTAACCAAGATCATAAATTCACACAGAACTATAGAACTATCAGCTTACTCAGTACAGCCGCTAAGATTTTCGAAAAAATTATTCTAAATAGGATTAAAAAGCACAGCACAGATATCAGCTGCATCCCCCCAGAACAGTGTGGATTCTGTGAGGGTCACTCCACTACTCATCAGTTAATCAGAATAACCTACATAATAAATGAAGTTTCACTCATAAATTTTATGCAATAGGAGTTTTTCTAGATGTTAAAAGAGCTTTCGACAGAATGTGGCACGATGGTCTGATCTTTAAAATGATTAACTTAAATTTTCCAAATTATCTCATTAAAATCATACATAGTTTTTTGAAAAATAGATCCTTCAAAGTCAGAATTAAAGAATTACTCAAGCAAAGACACAATGGCAGCTGGATGCCCTCAGGGCTCAATTTTAAGTCATTTTTGTATAATTTATTCACATCTGACTTTCAACACCTCGCCAAAGTCAGTGTTTGCCTCTTCGCCGACGACTCTGCTGTGTTAGCACAATGAGCCAGCTTCAACTATACCATCAAAGCTTTACAAAACTACCTTGATACCCTTGAACTATGGTTAACGGACTGGAGGATCGCAATTAATGTCGACAAAACACAAGCGATCACCTTCAAAAAATTTGGAAAAATTGAACCAACATTAAACTTACAACTTTTTGACGAAGAGATAAACTGAGTCATAGTGGTTCGCTACTTGGGACTTCAATTAGACTCCAAATTAACTTATAAACAACGTGTTAAACACTTTTCAGAAAAATATTGGAACAAAATTCATCTAAGCATCTCTCTTATTGGCAGAAATTCACCATTCTCATTAAAAAACAAAGTGCTACTCTACAAACAAGTTCTTCGACCAATCATCACGTACGCCGCCCCTGATTGGGGTTCGGCTGCAACAACACATATGGAAAAAGTCCAAATTATGCAGAACAAGATACTCAGGATCATGACCAACTCACCCTGATATATCAGAAACTCAGTCATCCACAAGGCCCTAAATATTGAACCCATAGATTCTTACATAACCAAACTCTTACGAAACGTTTACACCACCATCCTAAACCATGAAAACGAAATAATTAAAGCTCAAACTGTTTTCACAGATCCCCACTCTAAATTCAACTTTGCTTATAAAACCATCAAATGGTTTCTCCCATTAAAACCGCCTTAATGTCTTTTCTATTTATTAGTTTTACACAAACTTATATGTTTAGAAAATAGTTAGCTAGTTTTTTATTAACGTCGCACTAGAAGCAACACGAGGGCTATTGGCGACGGACCTCGTAATTTTGAACCACGGTCAAGCGACGTTTCAGAAAATAGCATCATTCTTTTATATATTTTATTTCTGCTATCTCACATAGTGTTGATACGGAATGGTATCACTGGTACTCCTCAGATATTTTTTTTTCCAATCATTGCTTTCTAGTTAAATACCAACCGCCGATTGGCGCCATCTGCTGGACTTTTCTTTCACAACTTATTCCACCAAACTGAGCAAAAGCGATGACTTGCTGACCCTCGTCAACCGTCTTATGTCTGTCTGCATAAAATAAAATTGCAATGTTACGTACGTATTCTTTAAAAAATTAATATAAAATATGACTGATGATGGTGATGTGTTTTTAAGCGCATGAATACATAAATATTTTATAAATAGCAATACAGAATAAATTCCAAACACCAAACACTTTAAGGGCATAGTCCTATTTTAGCGGTAGCGTACCCCAATGGTCATTGTGGCGGAAGGCGGTTTTCGTTCGAGCCTTGATGCCACAAAAGATCTACCGTGCAGCAAAGCAGATGGTCGTAAAATCTATCGAGGTTCTAAGTCCTCCTATGATGTGGTGTGGAAGTCAGAAGAGGGAGGTGCAGCTCAGATTTCGTCCTCATCACTTGACTGATGGCTGGTTGGTTTTATCAATGTCGCACGAGGGCTATTAGTAACGGATCTCGTAATTTTGAATCTCGGTCAAGAGTTGAGGACGACACCTGAGCTGGCACTCAACTGAAGCTTCAAATTACGAGGTCCGTCGCTAATTGTCCAATATAAAATCGTTTCAACTGGAAAAATACAAATTTATGTTCCTGTGGATCTATTGGAGATGCTGACCACTACGTTTCCTCTCTCTCTCTCTCTTGCCCTTTTACTAGGAGTTTTCATTTAAACTGCACTACTGTTGAAGCGAATCCTATTTGGCTCAAATCCGTGTGTGAAAATCCTTACTTGCATTTCAAGCTTAAATCCTGTATTCTTACGGTTCGTAAAATTAATCCACAAATTTCTTAATTGCTTCAACTTTTTTTTGCATTCCTTAATATTTCAAATTCCCTTATTGTAGTTATAATAGTACACCATGCATATATGTACATATTTTTCTCTAATACTTAATTTTTTTGTTCACGAATTTGAGGACGCTTTCTGTATAGTGCCATTTAGCCTATTACACATCTTATCCCAGCAAGAAAATTCCTGTTATTTTTATTCCCATCATGTACATTTTCTGCTTCATAAAGAAAGCAGTTGAATACTGCTTTCTTTATGAAGCAGAAAATGTACATGATGTAAGCTTTATTTACATCATGTACATTTTCTGCAATTTTTATTTACTTTTGATTTCGAAATTATGTAATATCGCATGTTCTAATATCAAATGCCGATTGGGGGAAGATAGTGTCCCGGAGGGTCGTTTTGTAGTTCTAAACCCCTTGGCTCTTCTACCAATAGCCCTCGTATTACTTCTGGTGCAACGTTAATAAAACCAAGTTTTTATTAATGTCGCACTAGAAGCAACACGAGGGCTATTGGCGACGGACCTCGTAATTTTGAACCTCGGTCAAGTGACGAAGACACTTGTGTGAATGTGTAGTTTATTGGCGCAAGAGCCAGATATGGCTATATTGCGCCAAACAAGATATAACTGGAGGACATCTCAGCTGGCATCCCCTCTCCTAACTTCCACACCACGCTAATAGTTTGGTTAGTTTTATTAATGTGACCACTAGGCTATCGCGGCCACGTTAATAAAGCCAAGTGAGTGAATGATTGTGGAGTTAAATGGTGCAAGAGTTAATAAAGCCAAACCAATCAGCCGAATTCGAAGCCGTTTCAACAAGATATCATTTTGTCAGATAAAAAAAAAAGTGAAATTGCGTGTTGCAGGAAACGCGCGCGTATAAATAGCATAAACATTTGAAGCAACAAAAAAAAACGCGTTTTCCAAATTGTAAATCGTTTGAACAGGATGATATCGGATAGTGAAGTTTATTGGCGCAAGAGTCAGATGTGGCTATGTTGCTCCAAACAAGATTCAACTGTGGTCTAGACGAGAAGAAATTGGAAAAAAAAAAAAAAAAAAAGACAAAAATCGGTTGACAAGGAGGGTCGAAAACAGAGGATCGCTAGGGTAACCAAGGGAGCGCGTTACCCGTGTTTAGCAAAGACAGTAAGCCCCATGGGAAAGAAAAAGATCACTAGGGTGCCTCGGGTCATGATGCCCGTACTTATCTGAAGGCAAGTCCCTGATGTAATCCTCAGGGGCAGGATACCCGGCTATACCTCCAGACGCTGGGTACCCATTTTAATCGCCTCTTACGACATGCATGAGCTATAGTGGGACTATTCTGTCATTTCTGGTCACCACACGGGTCCAGGATGATGTCGGAATGACAATTTATAAAGCATTTCAAACGTTAAAAAAAAAAAAAAAAAAAAGTAAAATTAATTAGGGGGAAAAAAAGCTTAAAAAAAAAACCACCAACTTTTAACGGCGACGATCGCCAAGATTTTACGGATAAGTAACAATGAAACTGATATTCCGTTCGCGCAGCCACATTTTGTAATGGACATTTGAGTGCTGGCCACGTTTATCGCAAAAATTTTGTTACTCATTGCTTTCTAATCAGAAATAATGGTACTTTTCCATTTCGCCGGCGCAAGCGATTAAGTCACCAAAAATGATACGTTATTTAAACAGAAACGATGAAACCGATAATTCGCCTAAGCAATGCGATTTTGTAATGGATGAAGAATATTGACCACATTTATAGATATAAAAAAATTCCAACCCAGAGTCCGATTATTGATTGGTTTTATTAACGTCGCACTGGAAGCACCACGAGGGCTATTGGCGACGGACAATGTAATTTTGAACTTCAGCCAAGTGACGATGACGACACCCGAGTTATGATTTTATGGTTGGGTTACCAACTTGGCGAGTAATTCGCCATCGCAAAATTATTCGTCGCTAAGCTGAATAGGATCCACCCCACTTAAAGTAAACTTTTCACTCTTTACACAGGCTGGTGCGTAGATTATTTATTCTTAATAAGAGCACTTTACAGTGATAATGAATTGTTGATGGTAGAAGTATATTATTACTTTGTAAGACGTATGGTATGTGGCTGTTTTGAGTCAAATAGAAGTTTATCAAAAACATATTTTTCTCTTTTAAAACTTAGATAATTCCTCCAACAAACCAAACCGCGCCCACGTGTTAACGCGTAGTATATACGCGGAGAAGAATGAGAACTGAAACTGACGTCACGGATTCTACGGACGTACAAGAGCGCTTCTGATGATGTCACACGAGACAAATATCAACTTGCTCGAGTAACATAACTTATACATTGCAAATGAATTATGATTACATTCACTACAACTTATTGCACACTTTAAGGGAGTACAAAATCAATTATCTCTGAAAATAAAGTCTTTTCGCCCATGCCTGCAACCTCCTAAAATTCTACCAAACATCTCTATGGTCTCTAGCTTTAAAGTGAAAGAAAAAAAAAATGTTCTAAAGAATGGAAATTATAGAATACTTCATTTCATGAAGTATAAATTTAAATAATAAATATGTCAGCTTGCAGAAAAGTCAAGTGATTGTTTATGTGTTTATTGAAAAGTCAGTGATCAATGTTGCACCCAGGAGCTTTTGGCGACAGACCTAATAATTTTGAGCCTTGGTCATGTGATGAGGGTAACAACACCATGAGGTGGAACCTCTCTCCAAAATTACATACCATGCCAACAGAACTTGGTGCCTCCACAAGATTTAAGGTACATCAGCCTTGCTATATGGTGGATCTTTAGTGGCAGGGCTCAAACTCGTAACTCCACGAATACAAAGTCAGCTGTGAGTGTACAACCATGACCATTAGATTATCGAGGCCACATTAGAAAAGTTGAATAAAAAAGTAATCAAAAGCAACCAATTATACAAGCATTTTTATTCAATTTATACAACTGGAAAATGACATATGATATCACCTTGTCAAGTTTTCAGGAAAATTCCACGGAAATGAACACATCAAATCTGTTATAATCTCTTTACATACATTTTGTAAACCCAAAAAATAATACTATTATACGATATATTGTAATTATCAGAAAACTTTCTCTCATTGTTATGAAATGCATATATCCCCTACTGGAAGATTTAATATTCTTAATTTTAAAAAAACATTTTCTAGAAGATGCTTTTGAGATTTTAGATTTGGAATAACTAATTAATAATGTTTGCACGTAATAAGTTTTTAAATTCTTTTTTGAGAATGTTCAGTAATGATTTAAACGAATAACGTAGCAAAATAAATAACGGTAGTAATAAAAATTACAGCCATTCATATAAATAATGAAATGCTTAAAAATGAGACAAAAATAACATGAATGTCTAAGTAATAAAAATTAATACATTATTATTTCGTATAATTATTTACAGAAATACAAATGCACATATCAAAATATAACAGTTATTTTTTTTAACACTAGTTCAGAAATAGTTTCATCTTTTTTTTCTTGCCCATTTCATTCTTGGTCAACAGTTTTCTTTTCTTTAGATTAACCTTTTAATTTCTTTGCTGGAGGTTGATCAGTATTATCTAAAAAAAAAATTAAAAATTTAATACAGAAATTAATTCCTCTTATTTAACTATTAAGCAAGATAATTTCAATTTACAATGATGAATCCAAAAAATAGAAATATGTGATTATAAAACAACATCCAAATCACCAAAGAGAAATATTTAATATAAAATTGTACTTTATTCACAAGATTAAATTATGTTAAGATTAAAATACAAATAACTTTTTTACAAGTTTAATTGTTTATCAATGTAAATTTTAGGTTAAAATACTAAAACTTATCTATACATGACATACTAAAAAGAATCTAAACATTTTCAATCAGTTATTAAATTGATCCATATTAAGTTGATTTGAATTAAGTTTGCATTAGAAACTACATGATTATTATTAGCAGTGATCCTTATAATATAGAACCACAATCAAAAGATAATTAAATCAACGTTGATACTTCCATTTCCCAACTACCACCACAAAATTATTTTAAGGCTTAATTCTATGCAAAGTACCACAGCCTCTATTATTCCATATGATGTTTCTTAATAAGTGGAATTGATTGATATTTAAGTAGTGAATGGCTCAATATGAAAAATAAACCTTTTTTTGGGGGGGAAAAAAACATTATCTACAAGCTGTTATTTACAGAAGTTACTTTTACAGTTCCATAATTTCAGAAGTATATTCTTGTTATTTATCTTTAATGGCTATGTGCAACAAATGATAATAATTAGATAAGTTCAAAATTATTATAAATCTTTGGTTATTTTAAATTAATATCTGCTTCTTATTTACACAATAAACATCACATTAGTAAATATCATAATACTATAATAAACTTTAAGATAAATATTTCAGAATATATATATTGTGAATTATCAGACGTGCATTTTAGAATCCTGAAAATTCAGATTAAATGTGCCTTATAATTAAAAGATTAAAATTTTTATACATTTCACACATAAATGAAAGTAGAGGTTTATGGCACAAGAGCCCAATCTAGTTATGCTGCACCAAGTGCATCTGCGATCTAGATATTTGAAAAAAAAAAATGGAAAAAAGGTAATTGTCAACAAGAAAAAGGGTGGAAAATGGAGAAGGGTCCCTTGGGTTTCCCGAAGGTGTGTTATTCACATTTACCAGACAATAAACCAATGAGAAAGAAAAAATCACTAGTACATTGGAAGTCATATGCATTTCATTAAGGGAAAACATTTTCAAATTTTAGTTAACTTTTCTCCATTTACTGATATAATATTCTATACATATATAATTGCAGAAAAATCATGCCCCCCCCCCCCCCCCCCCCGAGAGATGAAAGCTTTACTACCTTGATTTTTGAAGCAATTTACCTTTTGTTTATTAAATCTGTTTACATCGAATTTTTTTGTTTGATAAATTTTGCATTAAATGTGAGAAAACTGTTGTGCTTTTCCAATTAAAAAAAGGAAGTTCAATATTGATTATATAAAATTGGGATAATTTTTTTTTTAAAAGTGTTATGCAAAAAAAAAAAAAAAAAAAAAAAAAACAACTTTGATTAAAAAAAAATAAGAGAAAATTTGTTTTATATATTAGGAAACATGCACATAAAAAATTTATAGCAGCAATACATATATAAAAATAATTCGATATAAAAACCAACGTTTTTATGTGGTGGCAAAGTTTATTAGAGAAAATTATTGAAATATTAGTTAAAACTGTTAGTTATTTTTAATTTTAAAATTCACTTAAAAAGAGACATTTGTGAGAGTATTAAAAAATTCATAATACTCATAAAATCAAAACATGTATTTGAAAGTTTGTAAGTCATTCTATTAAAAAAGAATGGGAACCAGAATTCAGAAAAAATTATTGTGATAAGACATGGCGCCAAATATTGGAAACTTTCTTTCTTGCGAATGATTACTGACTAAAAGTCAGCAACCCTTACTATCTCGGAGATAGTAAAGAGGAGATAGTATCTCCCCTTTGTGAGTAGAAAAGGTTTACGATACCGCATGCTGCGTGGGGAGTGCCCGGTGCTCCCAGAGGGGGAAAGAAATTTTTTCCTCAATCCTAAAAGTGCCAAGAGGAAAGAATATTTTGACTTGTTAAAATTATTGAAATATTAGTTAAAACTTGTCGCAAACGTCTAAATATTGCATTGTTAGGCGAGTACGAACGATTCCCAAAATTTCAAAGCTCTAGCTTGATGGGAAGTTGGTTAAATTAACGATCGAAAATTTGATGACACTCACACCAAGTGAAATTCAGAAAAACGTTGTAAAATATTCTTCCTGGTCTTTGTCCTCCCCCTTTTTATTGAAAGGGTTTTTCCTCTATTTTTAGGAAAATTAACTAGAAGAAACATTTGCATAAAGGAAATGTACTAGAATATGCTGATTTTAATATCAACTTCTAATATTAATTACTTTGATGAAATACTTAATCATTTTCATTATGTAGATAATGTAGCATTTCTAAACAATAAATTTTAATAATAATCAGAATCAAATTCATAAGCCTACTAAATAACATGAAACAAACAATATAAAACAGTACTCAGTAATGTTACAGCAAAGGATATTTTTAAGCTGAATTTTCTTACTCAGTGGTAAAAGTTATTTTGCTTTAGAATCAAACACAAATTACACAATCAAACAGTGTGTGTGTCTGTTTTAGAGTAGAATTACTGTAAAAAAATATTTGAGAATTAAAAGGCAATTATTCAACTTTGAAATTTACAACTTGAGGAAGGAACAAAATTTAAAAATGCAATTATCAATTAAAAACATTTCACTTAACATAAAACAGCGACTTAACAATATAACTCATATTGAGAGCAGAGTAAAACTAACACCAAATTTTAAAAATAAATTTAAATATGTAGCCAATCATACAACTAGATTAATATGGTGTAACAGAAAAGCGTGTTGAATGCAAATCCATGATGCATCATTGCTGAATACTTGGGATGATAACAAATAGACAACAAATCCCATATCAACATTAAAATTTAAAACTATCACTACACAACTCACAATGTGATAACACTATCCCGAGTATCAATCAGGCACATGATAAAAAGGACTTTTTCATATATTTTGTAATATTATCTTTACAAATTTAAAGGCAGGTTAAATGCAACTTCAGGTTCCCCAGCATATAAAAAAATTGGTCTGTAAAGCAGTTAAAGCACAAAGTCCAGAGCAGAATCATAAAATATGATACCTCAAGAAAATATTTTACATGCCAGCAGTAAAATTTTTCACATGACTAAATGCTCAACAGCCATGAAAATTAAATGATAATAAAAATCATATATATAATTTGAGACAAATAAAGCTATTACTCGAGATTTCAATTACTAAAGTTTACTTCCTCTGATACATATATTCTTTATTTAACCTAAAGGCATAACAAAAATATGCAGAATCCGTTGGATATAAAATTATATGAAGAGCTTAATACAATTATTTTAACACA
>BMAW01085820.1:255518-285472 GCA_019974015.1 Nephila pilipes
AGTAAATACACTTCCATATGATATCTGTGTCATCTCAGCAATCTCACGGAGCTTCACTTTACGATCTTTCATTATAATTTTTGTCACTTCACTCTTATTTTCCGGTGTAACGGCTTCCACAGGTCTACCCGAGCGTTCCGCGTCATTTGTGTCGGTACGACCACGTTTAAACTCGGCAAACCACCGACAAATCGTTGCTTTTGATGGACAAGAGTCTGGGTAACATTTTTCAATCCATTGTTTCACTTGCACGGTGTTTTTACCCATTAAAAAACAATGTTTTATCAGAACAGGAAACTCGGTTTTTTCCATTTTTTAAACAAACTACAAAACGACTTTACTCCAACCTCGATAACTCAGCTGTTTCTGGTCCGATCGACTTAAAATTTTGACACGTTTCAAGCAAAGGTTAGTACTCTAGAAAGATTTGGTTACTGGTTTACTACGAGCGCCATCTCTGGGTTAGTCTCGGGAGTTATTGATTGATGTACTATATATATATATATATATATGTGTGTGTGTGTGTGCTATGTCGAAATCAACCAGAAGAAATCTTTTCACATACAGTTTGGCACTGCAGTTTTATTACAAAACTTCTCAAAATAGCCACTGTATAGTTAGAAACACCTGTAACAATTATGCTCAATTGACTAGTAGTTATTTCTTCACTTGTTCGGTCATGGTCACATCATTTTACTATATTACACATAACAAAGCTCAAAGACTCACCCATTATCAAGAAAAATTTAATCAATTTCTGTAGAATATTACATTTATTAAATAGGTATAAGAGACTAAGCCAATAAGATGAAACTGATTACAACAAAGAGTTGGGAATATTTAAGTTTGTTGAATTAAACACACAAAAAAAAAAAAAAAACAATCATAGAATTATTGAATTAAACATACAAAAACGTATTGTAAAAAAATAAATGTTATTCTAAATTTCTAACACCATCAATAGCAATTAAATGTTTTTAAAAAAAGAAAATTTGTTTTTCAAAATAATTTCTTGAAATGATTTAACAAACTGTGTTCATCAAAAAAAAATTGCTAAAATAATTTAAAAAGAGTCACTAAAAACCTACTTCAGGTTTGCCTCGGCTATAGTCAATATAAATTACATTTCCAAATTCTTCCAAGCCTTCTTTTATGATTTCTCGTGTGATGGTTTCACCTAACCCAGAAACTTTCAACAGGCATCCAGGAACAAAATCATCAGGAACCTTAAAAAAGTTATTAATAAATATGTTTTCTGATTAAATATATATGACAAAGAAATATAATTCAAGACATTTCATTCAAAAATTAACCTTTTGAAGACGGCAGACCGATCTATAGGCCAAAAGGAACATACCCTTAAAAGCCGGCGCTGACCGATGTAGCGGCCAAGCCATGCTTTCCCCTGAAAACAGCTTTCGAATCAGCATGAGGCCTATTATAGCCCTGGAACATCATCTGCTTGACTGGTTTCTTTTGTATTCAGAAGGGAGGGGGGTAGAGTTTCCTCTTTCACCCTTACCTAAAAATCCCTCTTTTTTCCTTCATACTCAAATTCTCACTAGCGGTGAGTGCATAGTTATTTTTGTAAGTGATTTTGTCATCTCGATTACTTAATCATTTCATTTTAAATTAATTTAATTTTTTTAAAAAAAAAATGCCTAAACGTAAAAGAGAACTTACCACGGAAGAGATTCAGAACATTTTAGCTGATTTAGAAGACGAAATTTTTGATGATTCTGATTCTGATTGTGAGTTAGAAAATGAGGAAGATGATTTAGATCAATCTTTAAATTTGGGTCCAGAGGTTGAAGATGAGGTTGTCTCCGAAGAACAAAATAAAATAATTCGGAATGACCCACAAATAATCCATAAAGCGACAATTTTACCTTTTACAGGAAATAATGTGATAAAAGGAGCCGCTGTAATGAAATTTTTGGATTATTATGTTGAACTTAAACAATATTTAAATATTTGGAAATAAATTTTTAATTTCTAGTTCCATTTTACTTTATTATTCAAATAATAATATATATAAATATTACTAAGAAATATATGTTACATAAAAATTTTATTTCCAAAGTTTATTCAAAAAAGTGTTATAACTTTAAGTGGTGATTTTTTTTTATGAATTTTATTTTATTTTTTTCATACTAAAGAATATAGTTACATATTTTCATAATGAATGTTTTTTTACTAATACACGTATTGCTATGCATTTTGCAGATTTAAAAATACCTTAGTTCTACATTTTTATTAACTTTTATACCTGTAAAACTACTTAAAATATATTTGTGGAGAATTTGAAGCAATTTTTGCATTCTATTTTTGATGAAAATTTGTGCATAATTACACAATGTATTGCTGTACAGAAGCATATTTTTATTGTTATCTTAAGTTATGCTTATTGAAAAACAGTTTTTAAGAATTTTATATCGAAACATCAAAAAAAAAAAAAAAAAAACCACCTTTTTTAATCGTGTATAAACAACGAAAAAAGAAAAAAATATTTGCAACAAAAAAAAATTACAAAAATATTTGTTATAGATTTTTAAAACTGTACATTGTAGTCTTTCGAATTTATAAAAGCAAGAAACTAATTCCGACATTTTTTTATTATGACGATTGATGTATAAAAGTTGAGTGATCGAAACAAAAACTATTAATTCCGATATTTTTTCTTTCAAATTTGTAGCAGACGAATATTACAAATTCTTTAGCATAAGAAAAATTCCCCGATTTATACAAAAATCTTAGAAGCAAGAATAAAATTTTTGCTTTTGTTATATATTATACTTTAATATTTTATACTTTAAAAGTTCTACAGTGTTGGATTTCCTGATTTTTCGAAACTTAAAAGAAGTTTTTTTTTTTTAAAAAAAATAAAATAAGTTTCTTTTATAATAATAATTACGAAAAAATTTGCAAAATGCTCTAAAATATACTTGAAAAATAAATATAATCAGAATCTAACAGATAGTTACATTGAAATAGAAAAAATGTGTTCGTTTTCTTTTTTTTTTCTCGCCTATTTATTCATGAGTCACACTTTTTATGTACGATAGTACAAAAAAAAAGGAATGTTCGGGTGCGCTCTAAGGCTATTGAACGTTTGAAACTCTGAATAGGGAAGCAAATGGCTCCTGTAAATGAGCATGAAAAACAAGTTGTAAAAGCTTTCATATCGACAAAGAATGCTTCTCCCTCTTGATTATTGTTGATTCTTTCAGGTTTTGGTCATTATTGATTATCATATGCCTTTTTGGTGTAATGAAACCTAGAAATGCACATCTGCCTTCTTGTAAATCTTCAAGGTTGCTTTCATGTAGCCGGAAAACTATTCTTCCGTGGTTCTTCCTCTTATTGCCGTAATAAAGCTTTAGAAAGTGATTTCTTTTTCTGTTACATTGTCGGACATAGGATAAATAGAAACTATGCCGACCAACTTAAAAGAAGGCCTTCTACTTTGCGAACGTTATCGGGAAACTGAAAATAACCGTTCAGAGAACTGATATTGTGTTAGATTTTGAGAGATAATGTAAAAAGGACCCAGTCACTTAGGGGACTGTCCAGACGAAGTGGGGGGAGGGAAAAAATGATATTTGAAGCTAAAGTTTTCCTTCATTTTGAAGAAAGTAAAGAAAAATTGTTGTCAGTTTTTTCTAAACCGATTGAGGAGTCTGTGCGTTGAGAAGGAAAGATTTTTGTAATTATTTTGAATGTTGATCAAAAGAGTTGGCTTCGTAGGAATGTATTGGCTTTGGCTCTGTCATATGCACAAAATCACACACAAAAATCAGTTTATTATCGCACAAAAATCAGAGCAGTAATCTTAGAATTAAGCAATATTATGCAATTCTTTTGAAATTTTAAATAAAAAGTTAGGATTATCCAAGGATTATAAGGTTAAGAATATAACTTTTTGTACGAAAAGTGAAAAAAAAGGTAAGAAACTCCAGTATGTTGTCATTACTTGCAAAAGAAACAATTAAGTACAAATAAGAATCATATATTCCTTTTATATAAACAAGATTACCGAGATACGTGAAGCTCCTCGGCAACTTAAAAATGTTTGCAGTCGTAATATTTTGTCTTCGATATCAGCTTATTGTTTGCGTTTTACTAGAAGTATTCTAAAAATTCAAAGCATTTCCACTTTTGCACTAATGAAAACATTTATTACTATTGGAAAAAATATAATTTTAAATTTCTTATGTGTATTTAAAGAATTTATTTTTAGGAACACGTAGGTAAACTGATAAATTATTAATATTTCATTTACAAGTAACATAAGGGACAAATTAATAAGACGGACCTCGTAATTTAAATGACAAACAAGTAACGAGAACGATAGCCGAGCTAGAGCGTCCACTTCTAATTTCCACACCACGGCAACGTAAGGATTTTGATTTAATGCATATCAGCTCTGCTACACGTTGGAACACCTAATCGTCACCTTTTTTCGATAAAAACTTGTGGACTCTACAATGTGGCACTATTTAACAAAGGTCAACATTTATAGCCTTAAGATACTCACATTTTAGAGCATAATGCGAAACACCTTTTTTTTAATGGTTTTGCTTTTTATTCATCTCATTTATTTGCCACGGTGAATATTTTATCATAATTTTCAGCATATATAGTAAGAATTAGATCAAAGAAGAATAAAGTTTTAATTTTTGAAAAATGCTTGTTAATAAAATTTAGACTTAATCATAGGATTCATTCAGTATTATGAATTCTAATGTATCATAATATAATGGATTATGGAACAATAAAAAATGACAATTATACATCAAATCTATCATTCCTTCATGGAAGATATATAAGAAAATTCTTAAGAGGGTTTAAATTTTTAAGATTTTTCTGGCATGTTCTAAAAGAGAAAAACAATTATAAATTAAGTAATAATGAAGTTTCCAAAGAAGCATAGTTGATTTATGATGATATGTCTATTGTCATACAAATGTTGTGAATACTTATAAGAGCTTTTAAACTTATTTCATCATCGATTTGAGAAAGTCTGAATTTTACATTATAACATCAAGAGACAGGATCAGCAATTTTGCTTTTTATTTTATTTTGTATTACTGATTATAATTACGTGCAATTTATGAAGTATCATATTATTTACTTCTTATTTCTAATTTGATTATTTTAAGTTTTAGCACCAGGTTTGTATCAAATTCCTGCATTTAAAAGAATTAAAAATAAATTTAAAATATTTTATATCTATTTTAATGAATTTACTGAAAATCAAAATATAAATAAATTTTACTTGAATAATATCAATTAAATTTGGTTTAGTTTATTGTGTGTACCTTTGTCTACAATGAAATATGCGTTTCATTTCTTTGTGCAATGCTTTATATTATCATCATTGTTTTGTGCTATTTTTCTCAATGCTCTTAATAATATTGAAGAGGAAATCTAGGTGAAAAGCAGCTTAAATTGTTAGGAAATAATTTCTTTTTTAAAAAAATAAAATAAATAAATTTTTCAAATTTTCTTGGAACTGAAATCGTAATTTCTACATTGAGCTCCAAGAAAATATGTTTTCCTAAGAAAGGGAGACTCTTTGTATTTAGGGACTTTCCAAGCCGCGAACATCCCCATTGACTGCGGACACTAGCAACTATCCTGCTTCTATTGTAAGCCCATGTATGGTGCCATCAATCAGCAATAAAAAAGGGGGAAGTAAACATCGCCTAAAGCGCCGTCTTTAAGGGCCTTTTCCTCACGAAACCCGCCGTCTTCAAAAGGTTAAAAGTATGGAAATTAATCATGCCCCCCCCCCCAAAAAAATAAGGCAAGCTTTTACAAAACAATTCTAAAAATTAAACTAAAAATATCACAATAAGCATTATTCTGATGAATACAGATAATATAAAGAGTAAGCACAAATGCTTAAAATATTTTAAAATTTTACACAATAAATGAAACAATACAAGACAATTATCCATAAAATATACCTTTCAGTTTGTATAATCACTTGTAAAACTTCACTCTTTCAAATCAAAACATTGTTATTCAATAATGAATTCATATAAATTTTTAAAACTCTGTAATGTAAATACTGCTATCTTTTGTAATTTGTCACTAACAAGTTCATCAAGCAATCATTTCTGTAGCCAGATTTCAGGAAGAAAAAATTTAAATGTCGGAAAATATTTTTATACAAAAAAAGGCATTATTCTTAAAGAAAATACATACATAATTCAAGCTAAATCTTGTATATAATTTTGAATGTTTGTTGCTCTGAAACACAAACTCCCCTCTTTGATCATATTTGTCCTAATTTTTATGGAGCTTCGCTGATGTGAGAGGAGCCAAAAATATATTCTCTTGTGTTTCCGCAGGAGATGCAATAATTTCCCCCCTCAAAAGATGCGTATTTTAAGGATTTTCTTTTTTTTTGTAAGAAACACAATTTGATTTATTGAAATTATTTAAAAATAATGGAGCCACATTTGTTTTTGTTCAAGGCCAAATCTATCAATACTTGCACCATCTAATCCAACCAATAAATTTTTTCTTCATTAATAATATTTAAATGATTATTTTGTATATTTTACAGGCCTTTTAGCTCTAGAACAAGAGGTTACAAAATTATAATCTAGCACAATTTAATTAAGATTTTTTTTTTAAATGTTTCATCTGGATATCTAGTGATACAAATTATACTGTATTTGTATATTATAAGGAATGAAGATTTAGTCTCATTTTAAATCTTAAAAGATGAATATTGGATTAATAATGTGATTATTAACAAACTGGCTTCGGAAGAAAATACTCTGAACCATTTTATAATTCACTACACATTCAGAAGTTTGTTTTAAACAATAATACTGTTTAGAAAATAAAGAGCTTCTTTACATGAGCAATACCCCCAGATTATTAGGCTCTTGAGTTCTGAATATTATCAAGAAGTAAAATAATATTAACAACTTACATAATGAGATAAAGTTAATAATTTAATACTTTTCAAAAGTGTTGCAATGTCATTGAGAAAGTTCATTTTGTTTTATAATCAGGAAGTTTTAAGTTAGTGGAGGCCTATAAAGTTGAAAATATATTAATGGAGGAAGTGCGATGTTGGTCTCTATATAATGGACTGTTATAAGA
Organism: Nephila pilipes; assembly: GCA_019974015.1. Lineage (NCBI taxonomy): Eukaryota > Metazoa > Arthropoda > Arachnida > Araneae > Nephilidae > Nephila > Nephila pilipes. The sequence goes on from BMAW01085820.1 coordinate 262,644, forward strand.
AGTAGCTCTGTGAACTTCTAAAAATAGGTGAAATTGTGAATGACATAAAGTCATTCAAACTAGAGTGTATACTCAGTAAGGAAAGTATTCTGCAAACATTTAATGAAAATTGTTATGCACATAAATAATTTTTTTGATTTTATCAAACTGCTGTAAATTATTTCCATTCCCAAAAATTAAAATATATTCTCATAATAAAGAAAATTTTAATGCTTTTCAGTCTGTTTTGATTTTATTGCTATATTATCAGAAGATATGTGTAAAAGAAAAAAAAAATTGCAGCAATTTAAAGTTTATCCTGGTGAGAAGCCAGGAGAATCGACAGTTTTTGTTCTCTTAAAACACACAGCATTATGATCAAATAGTAGCCAAAATGGCATTTTCCCTCTAGTTGCTTCTGAAAATGTCATATTTTTCTGACAGTGATAGCTTTCTCAATTTTAAAAGATAAGTCTCTTAAAGAATTATTTAGGCTTTCTTGTGATATTTACAATTACAGTTGGCCTTTTAAACAATTAAGGAAATAATACATTATGAATATTGATTTGCAAAAAAATTTAATTAAGATATCTATATAAATACACAAAATTTAAAACCTTATGAAACAATTGTTATATTTACCTAAAACTCTTTTTGTGTGCGGTTCACACAGAATTATTCAGCATCAGAATTATCCAACTTTAGAACCATTTCAGTAACAAACTCCTACCAACTTACACAAGGAAAATAACTGAACCAACAACAATAGATCGGTAACATTTTCCCTCATTATGTATAAAATTTCACAGTACCCATACTACCATTTGTAGGTTGGTTGGTTTTTTTTTAATGTTGCACAAGAAGCAACACATGGACTATTGGCAATGGAAGTCCTACTATTGAACCTCGGGTCAAGTGAAGTGAACGACACCTGAACTATTCTAACTTCTATACCATGCCAACAGGACTTTGAAACTCAACATATTTAACATGCATCAGCCCCTGCTACACAGCGGGTCTTTAAAGGCATCAGAGCTCAAACCCACGACTCAAACTGCCGACCACGTGTCTGCGACCATAACCACTAGGCCAAATTTTATCATAGGTTTATCATGCCATCAAACTAGTTTTTTTCTAGTAAGTATTATTTGTAGTGAGAGAAGGAAAGTGAAGTTTATTGGCACAAGAGCCAGATGTGGCTATGCTGCACCAAACAAGGTGGAAATGTGGCCTACACGTTTGAAAAAGAATTGGAAAAAAAATAAAAAGTTTGACAAGGAGGATTGAAATTAGAGAAGGAGTGCTAAGGTATCCCAAGAACACATCACCCATGTTTACTAGACAGTAAACCCCACGGGAGAGAACAAGAACGTTAGGGTGCATCGGATCCTAATGCCTATACTTACCTAAAGAAGGCAATCTCCCGAGGTCAGGTGCTATTTGAAACAAAAACAAAGCAGGTTAATATATACAGATGAACTCAGCTCATCAGTGCCCATTTTGGGAAATATTTCACTATGTGAATAAAGTTCAGTCGTAACCATTTGGGACAAATTATATTTGATGAGTTGAACTAATGATGCACTATTCAGCTGTGAACTAGGCTCAATTATAACCATCAAAGGGTTGAAAAAGATCAGAACAATTCTAATAATCACCCATGGTTCTCTTAACATTAACCAAAATATTATTAAAATGTTGGTCCTCAATTCAAAAAACCTTTCATGCTTTGAGCTAGAATGCTATATTTTTCAACTCATCAATGGGAAGAATGGATAAAACAAGCTTACATCCAACAAAGGACAAATCACATCACCTACAAATCAAAAATAATAAATTGTCTGAGATACGATTCAAAACATTAGTAATTATTTTATCAGCCTCGAATTCTTCACAGAAAATATTTATCTGCTCCCTTTATGCAATTTTATATTAATTCTTTAACAAGTATCATAAGTTAAAAAATAATTTCATGCAAAACATTTCTAATGATCATCATGCATGTATATCTTAAATGGAATGAAAGAGAGCATGGTTGGGCGAGAGTGGCACAAAATGCTAAATCTGTTTAAGCTGCACATATATTTGTCTAAAATAGCACATAATAGTTTTCGGGGGGGGGGGGGGGGCAAAAAAATTATTGTTGGAAAAAATCGAATAGCAGTCAAATTAAACTTTATTTTCAAATATATATATATATATTCAGGGATTCAAAGATAAAGGAAGTTGATATTAGGTCCTGATAAGTTCAGCTTGAGACAAATACAGTCAATTTTCGCAGGACCACCTAACTGATTACAGTGCTATCAGGCAAATTCAGTAATGCTAAAAACATAATTTCAATGCAATTTGCAGTGAAGCATTGCCACAATGAATAAATTTAAATTTTTTTGGAGGGAGGGGGTTGATAAATGAATTGACTAGAAAATAACCATAATTACCTGATCACTTTAAAAGAGTATGAAACAGAACAAATACTTAATTTCGTTCAGCATATTTAAAGAAAAATAAACAACTATTAGAATCGCACCCAAGTGAGTGAGTGTGAAAGTTATTGGCCCAAGAACCAGATGTGGCTACCCAGGTCTAGACGAGAAAAAATTGGGGAGAAAAAAAAAGACAAAAATTGTGAACAAGGAAGATCGAAAAAAGAGAAGCTAGGGTAACCCAGAGGGGCATCACCTGTGTTTACCAAAGACAGTAAACCCCATAGGAAAGAAAAAGATCACTAGGGTGCCTCAGGGTCATGATGCCCATCTACCTAAAGAAGGCAAGTCTCTGAGGTCAAAGTCTCATCCAAATTCACACTAAAATACATTACATTTATACACATACAGATTAAATTATTAGATGTTAACAATCTTTACTTGCCTATTATCTTGGATTGTAAAAATGATTATACTTTACTTCTATATTGTTCACTGATATGAATAAATTCCACATGCAGCCACAATTAATAATGCTAAAACAAAAAATGAATTATCTAATTCCCTCACATTTTTTTTTTTTTTTAATTTTTACTTTTACCACATTTTTATGTGTATATGTATATTGGAACAACAAAAAATTTAATGAAAATGATACAAAATACATTACTGAATAATTACCTTTTTATCATCTTTTTTATCTCCTTTCTTCAATAGCTTTTTTTCTTTTTCTCTAAAAGAAAATTAAATGTACTCAATGTATGCTAAATTTTGTTACATATAAATACCCCTATTTAAAAATACTCTTTCCTACAACAAAGAAACCTTACAATTTCTGAGCTTTGAGGAAGCAAGATTTAAAAATGAATTTATTTATTAGGAAATTTTTTTTCATCCAAAGAAGAGTATCAAGGAAGAAATGAAAATTAAACAGTTACCTTCAGCTAGCTCAGAAAAAGAAGCCACTGGTCCATTTCAACTTAATCACATTTTAGAGGCTTAAATATTAACAATAAAAGCTTTGACAGTGTGTATCCATGTATTAAAACTCAAATGTTACATTGAAAATAAATGAGGAGTTACCACAGGAATTCTAGCATTTTTCTAATAAAAATCAAACTAGTAAACAAATGCCTGAAAACAGTCCTAACGTAAAATTAAAAACTACATTTGATCTCTCCCTCAAATTCTTAAAAGTTAAAAATACCGTAAGATAATTAAATCAAGAATAAATCATTAAAATTGTTTTTATATTGATAAAAAAAATTTGAATTAATAAAAATTCTCAAAATAATATTCAGCTAAAAAATTATCAACAGTTTTATTTCTCCTATAATAATTGAAAATAAGTACTTTTTAGTATTGTTCTACAAGTCAAATTCCCATTTTGATAAAATTACCTATAAAATATTTGAACCTAAAATTGTCAATAATTAAAACTCGTCCAAATTATACACTTAATTTGCAAGCAAAAATTTAACTATGATTAAATCTACAATACTGAATAATAATTTGATTTCATACATACATCAAGAATTTCCAGGTACGAATATTCATTTTAATGATAACTGAAATGCAAACATATCTGACATCATATAAGTCCTCATTTTAAAACATGACAGAGACATCTATTTAAGCTCAAATATAAGCATCTTCCTTAAACAGTGATGGCACTTGAGCATGTGGAATGCCAAAGTGAAGAGAAAGACCTGAATATTTTTCAGTAAGGTACAGCAAAGTTGAGATTCATTGATTTGTATATTAGAGTCGTACATAGAAGCAGGAGGGGTATTGGCAATGGACCTTCTAATTTTGACCCTCAGTCAAGTGGCGAGGACAATATTGCCTTCCCCAAATTCAACTTCACTATATAGTGGATCTTCAATGGCATCAAGGCTAGAAGAAAACAATGCCAGCCACAAGTATGCCACTACACTACCACAGCCACATAGCAATGTTGAAAGCAACCCAATCTAGTTCATAATTAAAAAATAAAATACAGTTCACAATGCTCGGTTGGGCTCGATTCATTTATTGTGAATCTCTTTATTACTCTACTTAATACAATTCTCCTTCCACTTTGACATTAATTACACTTCTGACCTAATACAGTGAAGTAATAATAGACAATGTATACTCAAAAAAAAAAAAAAATGTCAAAAAGCTCAAAATAACATTCTCATTAGTGCAGCAAGTTTAAGGCTTAAAATTGACTTTTAAAATCAATTTCACCTCAAAAATTTATTAATAGGTCTATTATGAAATAAAAATTATAAATGAAAATGTTTCAGAAGTATCCAATTATACAAAAATTATATGAAATACTCTTCAACTAAAAAGCATATTATTAAGGAATGAAAAATTGAAGGAATTATACCTAAGTCTTATTCTCAAATATATTTATTCATTAGGTTTCGTATAACATGAAACATTTCAATTAGAAATCTAAATAAAATGGTATACAAACATTACTTACAGTCTCAGATTGTCATAGTAAATATCTTTTCTTTTTGTGTAATCTTTTCTACAAGAGGAAAAAATAAATTTCAGTACAACAGCCTTTATAATGAAAACCTTAAATTATTTTAAGTAATTAAAATGAACTATAAAAAGCTTACTTTTTCTCTTTTAATAGTTCAGTGCCTTCAAATTTAATTGATTTGTCTAAAAATTTTTGTGCATCTTCTTCAGTATCAAATAAAACAAAGCAAGATCCCTTTAAAATACAGAAAGAACAAATATTCGTAAATTTTACAAGTATCATAATAATAAAATTTGATACAAAATTTGCTAAAAAATTATTAGTTAAGAGCAAAAATCATGAAAAATAAATTTCTTCAGGGTACCAGGGACTAGAAACGAATTGTAAAATACCATATCCAAGACACACTGCTTGTTTTTGTAATATATATCTTTTCATAATTGTAGAGCGAAGATTTTTTCGGGAGCCTTTTTGATCGATTTTTATTAATGTTGCACTAGAAGCAACACAAGGGCTATTGGTGATTAACCTCATAATTTTGAATCTCTGTCAACTGATTAGGACAACACCTGAGCTGGCACCTTTCTCTCCTAACTTCTGTATCACACCAAAAGGACTTTCAGCACAACGTATTTAATGTGCATCAGCCCCTGCTACACAATGGATCTTCAGTAGCATCAAAGCTTGAACTCAAGACTCAACAAAAACCTTCTTGTGTGATTAGTAATTATACTTTAATCATTCTATAGAATTATAAAAGTATTTTTTTTGTCAATGAGGTTTTTTTTACCTCATACATAAATATGGATATGAATTCCGAGATATAATTACACTTAAGACCATTTTAAAGAAAACCATTTCCCAATATGGTTCCAATTTTTTAATGTTTCTATAAAAGGCACTTATGCATACAGTAAACAAAAAAATTCTGTTAAGTAATACCCAACATTTTTTTTATTTGAAGGAAAAAAATTACAATTTCAAAAATTACTAAGTTCTATAATTTTTTTCAGAGAAAACATATAATAAAAGCATTTAAAAAGTTGGTTAACTATATATATATATATATATATATATAGGGGTGGACAAAAATATGGAAACACCTTGTAAAATGCATGTTTGAAAAGAAAGATTGATTTTAATGAAATATGTAGTGGTTCTGGCGTTTTTGACTACTAACGCCACCTATACAACTTCGTAAATGCGCTAAACAGTTCAGTTGTTGTTGGAGTACTGTTATGTGAGGTTGTCATTGCATTATGTCAGAGTTAACAGACTTCGAACGTGGGCAAATTGTTGGAGCACGTATGGTAGGTGCTTCCGTAAGCAAGGTAGCCGAGGTGTTTAGTGTTTCAAGAGGTACCGTATCGAAGATTTATTCCGCATATTTGAAAAGCGGAAAAACATCATCTGCTAAATCACAGTGCGGACGAAAGTGTGTGCTGAGTGATCGTGACAGACGATCATTAAGGGCAATTGTGACGAAAAATAAGAAGACCACAGCTGCAAAAGTTACTGCTGAAATGAATGTTGTGTTACAGAACCCTGTGAGTACCAAAACAATTAGAAGGGAGCTTCATAAACAGGGAATTTCTGGCCGTGCTGCAATTGAGAAGCCACTCATCAGTGATGCTAATGCCCGTAACAGGAAAAGGTAGTGTTTAAGTCATAAAGCCTGGACTATAGGGCAGTGGAAGCGTGTAATATGGTCTGACGAGTCTTCTTTCACATTGTTTCCCACTTCTGGCCGAGTTTACGTCTGGAGAACGCCATCTCAAGCCTATAATACAGACTGCTTGTTGCCAAGAGTGAAACATGGCGGGGGTTCTGTTATGGTTTGGGCAGCCATATCGTGGTTCTCTGCTGGCCCCATGATAACTGTGTCAGGGCACATGACTGCCAAGACTTATGTGAACATTTTGGCAGATCAAGTTCATCCCATGGTACAAACTTTGTTCCCCGATGGTGATGGTGTCTTCCAAGACGATAAAGCCCCTGTTCACACAGCTCACATTGTCCAGGACTGGTTTTCTGAGCACGAGGAGGATTTGTCCCATCTCCCCTGGCCACCACAGTCACCAGACCTGAATATTATCGAACCTTTGTGGTCTACATTGGAACGGAAAGTGCGTTCTCGTTATCCACCGCCAACATCGTTATCTGAACTTGCCACCATTTTGCAGGAAGAATGGTATAATATTCCCTTGGCACACATACAGGAACTGTATTTATCCATTCCGAGAAGACTGCAAGCTGTTTTGGATGCCAACGGGTTTCCTACACCATATTAAGCAAAGAAACATGTTTTTTAAAAGGTGTTTCCATATTTTTGTCCAACCCCTGTATATTCTTTGTTTTACACATGAAGAATAACACATTTTGTATATTCATTGGAATAATATTTTTAAAAATGGTACCTAAATGCAAATATATCTGAAAAATTATATCCACAATTCAAATCAAAGAGAAAGAAAAACAATTTGATTAAAAAAAAAAAAAACTTTTATAATTCAATCAAATGATTAAAATATAATTATAAGACACAAAAAAAATCTAAACTCCACAAATAATTTTAAAAACATAAAAGTCACAAAAAACAAGTCTTAAAAATAATATTTTATTTCCCCACCTCCCAGTCCTGGTCTCTTAAAATACATAGCTACAATATAAAATTCAACAACACAGCACATTTTTTTTTAAAAAAAATTCAATAAAACATAATAAAACTGTTTATACTTAAAATTCATCAAAAGCATTATCATTAAATATTTGAAATAAGGTAAAAATATTCAAAACATTTAAAATAAAAACCTTGAAGACTTTGCTCGGTTTTTGGAAACGTTTCTTCATGAACACATGTTCAACTTTATAATCTTTGAAAAATTCTAGCAGTTCATCTAAAGTATTATTCTTTTTGAATCCTTTCTAGAAAAACAAAATAATGAAAAATTAGGATAAAAATGCAATACAATACCAGTAATTAAATACACTATAAACATTGCACATTATATTAAAATGCAATTTTGAAGGAATGTTTTGAATTTAAAAAAAGAAATTGTATACATACACATAAATTCATCTCATTTGCAAAAATAATCTATATAAAAAGTTTTAGACTTGTTAATATAAAAGCCTTACAACTAATTTTTATAATTAGCTATAAAGATCTTTATAAAGAAGGAATATTTAACAAAATAAATCTAATTCTCACGTTTTTATTCCATGGCCTCTGGATTTAAATATGAATATGCCTAGTAAATAAATTAAACAACATAGCAAATATACCTCAATAAATTTATTAATTACATTCATAGTACCATGGTAAAGATATTCATTCACAAAATATATGAGGGATACTTTTCTGAAATAATCCCCCATTTCAAGAAACTACCAAGAAAATACATTAGATTTCAAATGAAAAACTGCAAGAAAATTTAAGAACCATCAATTAACACTGCAATTCAGAAAGAAAAATTACTAACCAAAAATACTCAAAATATTGTTTGAATTAAGACAGCCATGAACTCAAGGCAATTTTAAAAAAAGTAATTTCTCAATAATTAATTCACAAAAAAATTTCAATTCTAAATATATATACATATATATATTCCCCCAACTATCTAAATAATTCTAATATCTTTTAATATAAAAACCTTTTAAATGCCATTGTTTCCTTTGTGGAACATCAACTTAAAAATTTTGTGAAAAAATAGAATTTTGTTTGCAATACTATACAAAAATTATTGCATACAAGTTAAGCATGAATAGACTTTTTGGTACTGAGATTAAGTTGCTTAATAAAATTAGTGTCTTGGGGAGAAAATTTAAAAATTCAAACAAAATTTCAAATTAATTACACTTAATTAATTAGATGTAATTAAAAAATAATCGTTTTGTTGATAGAACCCAAGTTACAATAAAAAAAAATTTCCTTTCACTATTAGTAAAAATTTACATTTTAATTAGAAAGGGAACACTGGCATCTAAAGGCTTATTTTAACATTAAGTTCTTTTGATTGTGATGCAGAGAAACATTAAAATATTTTAAATACAAGAATGCAGGTATATGTATACACAGGATGTTTATGAGGATTTTACTTTCTATTCCAATGGTACCTTATTATGGTCATCATTCTGTTAAAATGTTCATCTAAGGCAAACCAATTAGATTTCATTTCAGAAAATGGTTGATGTGTTTTAACAGTGGTTATTCATATACCATGAGAATCTACAGTTGGAAAAAAGTCAAGAATTGAAAATTCTCCTGTTGGATATGGAGTTATATAGGAGCTTTTATTCATTGTTGAAACTCCAGAAAAACACAAAATTTTATTTGACAACTTATTCTCATCACTCATAACTATAGACTGATCTGTTAAGGATTTTAAAGCTACTAGAACAATTCGAGAGTTTAGTATCAGAAGATGTCGTATCTAATCACTAAAGGAAACACCAAAATGGCAAAGAAATTTTGAATACCAAAATGAAAGCTAAATTTACATTTGCTGTTGGAAAGATAGTGTATAATCAAATTATTTGACACATAAATATGTCAGTAAAACTAAGATTTTGTCGGAAACAAAAGGGGGGGGCAGTTTTTTAGTTTGCAATTTTTTTATATTAACGTCGCACTAGAAGCAACACGAGGGTTATCGGCAATGCACGTCGTGATTTTGAACCTCGGTCAAGTGACAAGGACGACATTTGAGCTGGCACCCCCTCTCCTAACTTCCACACCAATAAGAGGACTTTGAGCCCTGACAGATGAAACGTGCATCAGCCTCGGCTACACAGCGGGTCTTAAAAAAGGGGGGCAACTGATGTTTCTCAACAACTTATAAAAATGTACAGTAAAGGAATGGGAGGAGTCAATTTATTAGAAAAGACTTCTTGGAACATATTAACTAATGATTCAAAACGGATCATATTAACTAATGATTCACATCTATTTAGCAATGCATTAAACATAGTTGTTGGAGCTGGATGGATCTGGATTCACATTTGCACAAAACTACAGCAACAGAATTTCCATACTTCAATTTCCGAAATGTATAACTTTACTTTGTACAAAGCCTAAAATCCATTCTGTACCTGCCCCACATGCACATCGATTTGAATCTTTTGAGGAAATCAGAAGTACATTAATTTGTGTAATGTTGCTGTAGTTTTGTGCTGTATGCCAGATTTTTTTAAAAAAGGAAAAGGGAGGAGAGAATGTTTTGAAAGTGAAAGATTGCATGAGAAATGCTTTCTTAATTACTGTGAACAATAGGAAAATATTAAATCATAGAAATTATTAGTAGAAATTTGAAAAGCTAATTTTTTTCTACTTTGTTAACTATTTGATACATATTTCTATTTTTCTTCTAAATTATTTCAGTAACCCTTTTTTTTCTCCTTTTAACAAAATTTGGTAATTAATCTTATTTTATAAAAACTAAATGTTTCCTGTCAATGTTCCATATCTGAAATATGTTGTAAATCAAGCAAAAAAAAAATAAATTTTCATTTATAATCCTTAATATTTAAATTGCAATCTGATTTTTATCAATAAATAGTTTGTATTACCCTTGGTATTATAATCTGACGTGAAAAAGGTTAAGAACTATTAAATCAAGAAATTAAAAAACAATTTTGCCTGCATTTAAAAAATATTAAAATTAATGCTTAAAAGTAAATTCCATAAACCATCCAAAGTTCAACAGGTTGTTTCATACAATATTTAGTCCGATAAATTGCAGTAGAAATTTTACTATTGACAGAATATACCGAGAATATAATTTCAGGCAAGAATAATTATTCCAATAGTTGGAGAATATTACAAGGGTTATTAGAAAAGTAAATTCGGTTGCTGTGCAAAAAAAATTAACGCATGGAAAAAGATATATATTTAGTAATGATATACACATCATTTAGTAATGACATATATACATCACACTACTTTTCTATGCAACATATTAAGGCATCATCATACCGAAATATAAAAGTTATGATAGCCAGTCATATAAAACCATAGAAGGTAGCTGCCGGTGAGGTTAGGTGGGATGTTAAATTTTTTACTTCATTGTTTTCATAACACTGGCCACTCAAGAATAATTTCAAATAAAAAAAAAAAAAAAGTTGGCTTGGCCTAAATTCTAGGGTATATGGCATAATATTTGTTCCCCAACCAAGAACTATGAGATCAGGAGTTATGCATGTGTCCTAGCATTATCATTCAATAAAATGACACCATCACTAAGCAACGACATTTTTTTTTTTTTTTTTTGTATGGTACCTTGTATCTGTTTCAATGTTGTCTCTGAATGTGAAATCTATTTATGAGCGAGTGATAATATAAGGCTTATGGTACAAAAATCAAATCTGACACTCTACCAAACATTTGTTTAAAATATCAGTTTGTTTTTTAAATCACATTCGGAACAAATGAGATAAAATACAATTATTAATAAAAACAAATGCAAAAGGATAAAATCTTATGTTTTGTAGAAATAACCCATTTATAAAGACACAAGTAGACCTAGAGTTTACCCACTCAAAATGCATCAAACTCTCCAAAAAAAAGCTGTGCTTATGATTTTGCTAGTGAAAATGATCCATTTGAGATTTCAATCTGTCACTGAGGTTAGGTACTTCCAAATGATTGTTTCGTTGACAGTAAGTAATATGAAATCTCATCATCAGTCACAATGCAATTCACACAATTCTCCCACCCTACACACACACCTAAATCTAACAGGTTCCAAAAGTTAAAGCATCAACAAAATTTTTGCTTATATGCTTCTCTCTAAGGAAAACCCTAAAAGTTATTAGAAATAAAAATTTAAAGATGCTTCAATATCACTCTATCCATCGACATTTTCATATAGAAAGAGTATGCATTACATGCATGAGATTTAAAGTTTTCTATATTGCCTATAAATAGGTAGGTAATATTATCAATAACACATCATTCGAAATTTGCAAAGAATCAGAAAGAAACTGTATTAATTACAATGTCAAAATATTTTGGGTTATTTTTAAAGCTAGTGGAACTATACTAGATATTTTTAAACAGTTAATTTGTTATCTCAATTCCTATGCAGTATGTGATACACAGATAATTTTAAAGGTTTAAATTCTTATGTAACATGAAGTGCCCTTGAATTAAAATTTGTTAAAAAAATTTAAGTTAATATCAAACATTTATCAGACAAATTTTGCTGCAAACAGACAATAGAATTTTTGCAGGGGGCTGATCATTTGACATTATGTTTTACACAAATGTGTGTACTTTAATTTTCGGAAGCAGTTTGTTACATTAGTGGAAAGTTCAGAAAATATTACATTAGAACAAGATTTGTTAGAAATGAATACATAAAAATATTAACACTATGAAATACTTGGAAAAAGTATGAAATACTTGGAAAAAGTTCAAACTATTTAATATAAAATAAATTACATCACATGAGTTCTTTTATTAAAATGATCTGTATAAATACATTGAAAAAGCTCATACTTGACAGAACAATATTCTTAAATTTTTGCTCCTCCTTACATTGTATTTCTTTTCTAATTATCAAAATGCTTGATGCAAAAAAAAATTTTTTGCAGATTTCAGCTAGTAATAACTGTAACATTTAATGCATAAGCAACTAGTACCATGATATGGATGACATCTCAACTACTAAATTATTCCTTTTATACACCTTTAAAAAAAGTCTTTTAAATAGCAATTTTGATAGAAAACAGTATAAATGATTTTTTTTCAAATTTTCATTTTTATGATGTTAAATCGTACATAGAAAACTGTTCTAATTTTTCGTTTATGACTGGCATACTACAGAAAAAAGTAACAATAGTGAGTCTAAAAGAAAAGAAATTATTCACTTTAGTACATTTTCCCCCTTAAAAATTAAATTCAAGGCCAAAAGCACCAAACTGACATTTTTATCAACACTACTACTTTAAAAAAAAAATCCTTAAAAACTTTTAAGTAATAATTTCTGATAAAAGTTTAGAACTTAAGATTATAATACCATATATTACACTGGATTCACTAAACTCAGATATGTGGGAAATGCTTGAAGCTTTCATTTCGAATCATAATTCAATCAAACCTTCATTCAAAAAAAAAGTTAACTTGTTTATGAAAAAAGGCAATCGTATTGGTAAACTAAACAATTTGAATACTTATTCTGATACATTAGAAAAAAAGGGGATGGCATTAGACTGAAAATTAACAAACAATTTTCTTAATTAGAACATCATAAAAAAATATATTAATTTACATCAGTTTTTAATATATAACTGAAATACTTTTATTCATTATATAATTCATTTTAAATGAAGAAATTATTTACCACATAAAGAGTTCGATCTTCAACACCATCTTGACTTGTATATGAACCCTCAGGAAGAGGTTTTTCAACTCGTCTGCGTATTTTTGTACAATCTTCATTTATCTAAAAAATTCAAATTTGTACATATTAAAACTGAAAAACAGATAATTTCAATGAACCTAAGTATCAAACATAAAAAATTACCTCAATCAATTCATTTGTTGATTTTGCTAAAGCTGTGCAGATTGTATCGAAGTTCTGTGTAAGAATCTAAAAGAGTTATATATGGTCATTTTACATTTAAAAAAAAATAAGACAAATATCATATCCAACAGGAAAAAAATAAAACATGCAATTTCACATTAAAAAATAACCAATATCTCACAGAAGCATTCTAATAGTGAAGCTATATTCAGATAAAGAACTAGACATTTATGCTGTCAAACTCAAGATAAGCAATATATAGAAAATTGTTTTCTCCCCATATACACATTATTTTGTATCATTGTTTTAAAAGTAAATAGCTAATTGAAATTAAAGCAGCTTTTGACACAAAAAACAACTTCTTTCTATCGTTAACAGTTCCCATTTTTATTAAAAGAATATTAACAGTATGGAAGCAAACAATAACTTAGAAATGTTTTTTGTTCATTCAGAGAATCGGAAATAAAAACAGGGATGGAATTTATATAGTGCCATTTTAACATCATTTAGAAAATCCTTTTCAGATAATTTTCTATTAGTACCATGCCAATGGTCAGCCTGACACTGTAAGTCAACAAGCATAAGAATTTGAAACAAGATTAGTTTGAAAATATTAATTAGTAATGTAATTTATCAGGCTACATATAAATAAAAACACTTTAAAATTGAAATTTCAACCTAAACAAGAGGCATAAAATAGTAAAAGTCTTTCAGTTTTTGCATATAAGTAATGCCACATAAATTCAATCCAGTACAAATCTAAATTTATCAACCACTGCCCCTGAAATTCTCAACCATTTGAGTATGACATTTAAAGTAAAGGTCATATTATTTTAACATATGCATATGAAGAGGAAATCTCGTGTCATAATTAAATATAACTGTGACTGACAGTAAAATGTTCATAGCTTAGTATTGATTAATTATTTTCTTGCATGCTTTCTAACAATCTGAAAAAAATACTACTATCAGCAATATTTTTTTCCAAATTGCAAGTCTAAGTGCAGCAATTGGGAACAGAGACCAGAACACATTCATTGGTTTTGCATTATAAATCTCGAAATACCCATTGTGGTAGCAGAACATGTCATATTTTTTTTAAAAAAATTAACTTTCATTTTTTTTTTAATTTCACCAGTTTTAATTTTTTCACACAAGATATCAAAGAATCAGAATGTACCTCCCACATATTGTTATTCTAATCTACAGTAGTTTGTGGTTGGTTTACACCTGTAGTTTGCAAAACTCAATGGAAGTCCATTCCTGACACCACAAGTAAATAAATCTAACAGCATTGAAGAAAGAGCATATCATTACACTAACCAATACATTAACAAAGATGCCACAAATAAAATTAAAATAGACTGATGAAAATCACAAATCATATTTGGTGTGAATTGCAACCTATTTCAGAAATTTTTTACAGGAACTGGGACAATAATTGACGCTGTACTAATGGAAAAGTACCCATTGTCATATTTTTTTTATATTTTAATATTAAACTCGTATTTTAATTTAGTTCAGTGCAAGATTTTATGGCACAAGACACAGTTTTGAAATTTAATTATTTCTAAAGTTAAATAAGCATGACTTTTTAATTATTAAGACACTAGAAAAATATCCTACATAAACTATCAATCTTTATTAGTAATTTAAACTATTTCTGTCTAAAAGCATGATATAACCATATACTATAATCAAATTCAAAATCTGTAGATTGACCATGAGCAATTAAACAAGCAGTAAAATGTATTCATATCATTTACAATTTTTTATATCTTTATCAAAGTAAAAATTATTTTAAATGGCAAAGATTTAATTTTAACTATGAGATCTAAGATTAATTCAAAATAAATAGAAGTCCTTTTTATTATTCCAAATATTAGTGACATAAATTGTAAATATTTTTTAAGGATTATATTAAAAAAAAAAATTTTGAAATATTTATAAAAATCAACTTACCTTTAAACGATTGAAGCTCACAATAATTTCTAATGGCACCCCTTTATCTATCATTAAGGATAAAATTACACTAACAGAATCACATAAAAAACCCTTAAGATTTATTATACATTAAATATTCATTTGCAATTTTGTAAATTGAATGAAATTTTTTCTGGGTGTTTATAATTTTTAAAGCTCACTCCTGATATCTTAATAATGTTGTACTACAATGGATTTTACAACATCACAATATAGAACCTAATCTGTATTATACCTTAAGTCTGTTTCAACCCAAGTTTTTATATATATTCATATTTTATTCCCACAAATTGGAATGGGTTGCTATGTGGAGACATGATGAAAGCTATTTCTATTACTTCTCAAAAATCATCAAGAACATGGAAGGGCTCCACTCTTTTATTGCACAAGCAATCAAAGCATCCAATTAACCCTTTTTGTACTTCTCTCTTCCCCTCCCCAAGGTTTCAGACTAACAAGTGTTGATGATACCTAGCCTAATTCCTTGAACCATTAATTCATAGCCTTTAAGGGTACCATGTCACAAGGGAGAAATTAAAATACTGAATTGTAATAGTCTTTCTTTTTGTGATATTTATGTTTTAAAAATTATTCATAAAGCTTTGGAATTTTGTGGGTTTAATAATGATATTTTAATCAATTTATTGAGTCCTTTTTTGAAGGTTCCTTTCCCTTTGAGTTAAATATGGATTTTTCAGATATATTTGCCTTTAAATACCCTTTTTAAAAATAATATTCCTTAAATATACGAAATATTTTACTCATGTAGAAAACAATAGACAAGACATACGAGGTGTGGTAAAAAACCTGGACAAACAATTTTAAAAATAAATTTAAAAAAAATATATAACAAATAATAAGAGTAGACTTTTACTAATAGATTTAACTAGGTTCAAAGAAACTGTCTTTTGCAGCAATGAAGACACAAATGCTTATTGAAATTTTCAGCAATGAGCCACAAGTCTTCTAACTTTAATCTATTCCATTCTCGTTGAAGCGATTGCTGTAGAGAGTCCAAATTTTTGTGCTATCAGTGCTGGTCCTAGACTCTAAAATAAACCATACACTGTAATCCATGGAATTGAAATCTGCCAAATAGGTAGCTATTCTACAGATGATATCATGTTTTTAAAATGCGCCTTGCTCCACTCTGGTCTTTTTTGGCCTGGGCCTTTCATCAGTGTAAAGTAATCGCTCCCAGTACTCACTTGCAGTTCAGCTCAAAAATTTTCGGCATCTTTGGAGCCGCATGAGTTTGTTTTCTTCAGTGAGAAGCTGAACTTTTTGGGGCTTGTACGGTTTCAGTCTAAGCTCTCTTTTTGCCATTCCCCGCACAATTGGACGCTCATTCCCATTTCACAAGCAATTTTTCTTATTGAAATCCTTGGATTTCTTTGAATTCGCTTTTTGGTGGTTTTCAATTCTTGGAAGTGTTTAACCATGTTTTTTGCCCGCTTCCTTGGACAGAGACCATCATTGCCAAATTCTTTGAAGCAGCAGGTTGCATTGGACACTGTTTGCCAAGGCATATAAAACGTAAACAAAAGATATCACTGTTGTTTTCCTTGCTTAAACAACTCTAAAATAGATCTTTTACTTGACATTATCAAAATACCAAAAAAAAAATAATAATAAATAAACAAAAAATGTAAACCAAGACATATATTATAAATTATATTATAATTAAAGTGGTAGACATAAAGAATTTTAGGCAAATTAAAAAGAATAGTTGACTTCTATTCTATGATACACTAATTTCATTTGAGTTTTTTTGCCACACCCTGTAATAAATCAACTTTTTTTTAATACTATAAATTTTCTATAAAAATAACTATGTCACTTTGAAAAATTTAATTTTTTTTTAACATGTTTATAATTATTTCTTAAAACCTATGTATTACTTAGAGAAAAAATTATTTCAGTTTTACAATATGTATAACTACCCTTTATAGCAGCATAAAAAATTTGGAACCATATTGTGAAATACTTTTCTTTAAAATGGTACCTACATGCAAATATATCTCAAAAATAATGTCCATATTCAACCAAAACAGAAAAAACTTTATAACCAAATAATTACTTTTACTGTTCAATAGAATAATTAAAAAATCAATACTAGTCACAAAAAAAAAAAAAAAAAACCCAAAGCTCTACTAATGATTTGAAAAGATATACACCACAAAGGAAATGAGTCTTAGATATGATATTCATAATTTCCACTCATGTCCTTATACCCTTAAAAAGACAATTTGCAGGAATAGCAACTTTTGGAAAATACTTTCAACACCAATACAACTTATAATAAAATTCATACTATATGTGCTGTTTTGCATACAAATTATTTGCAATAAATGTGAATTAGGAAATTTAATATAAGTTTTTTTTTTTATGGCAATTGTAACTTATTTAACCTCCATGTCCCATATGAATTTAACATTTCAATCTAAATTTCTTAATTATTCTACATTCTTTAAGATTACATTTTTAAATTAGAATTGAAACAGAGAAATCAGAATAGCACAAAAAAATTTGACTCTACTACTATTAAAAATTTAAACACTAGAAATCTATATTCCATCTACATGCATATTTCTGTGACATTAAAACAAAAATTTATATAGTAAGAAATTAATAAAAATAATAATTAAATAGTGAAAAACTCAAACTGTACTGAATTAACTTGTTCCGAGATCACGGAAAAGTATATCCAAGCTAACAATTATGATTTATTAATTTATTCATTTGCAAGTATATTTATTCAAAATAAATACCCATTCAAAATTCTGAACATTAATTGCTTTCGAATCTGTTTAGAAATCTTATTTATAATAAGAATAAGACTTAATTTAATTAAAAAAAATTTAATTTTTTACATCTTGATGTACTGCAAAAAGAAAATGCATGTTTGATATAAAAAAAAAAATTCTTTACCAATATTATTACAGACAAAACAAATTAGTAAAATTGTTTTTTTTTTTTTTTTTTTTTTTTTTCATTTTTGTATTTAGCATTCTGAGGAGTTTACATTAATCTGTAAAAACAACAATTTTGAAGATTTTAAAAATCACACTTTGGGTGGAGGCTTAACTGCACTTTCACTCTTTATTTGTTATATTAATAAAATTCTGGGTGGAGGCTTAACTGCACTTTCACTCTTTATTTGTTATATTAATAAAATTCTATAAGTATATTTCAATAAAAAAAAACATTAAAAAGTAAGCACTCAATTTCATAATTGTCAACTTTATAAATGTTAAAATGTCTACTTCCTTTTTTTCATATTAAGTAAAATTCATAATATCATTCATTACTTTTACCTTCCTTCACCAATATACTTCTCATTGGAAGAATTGACTGTTTATTAACATTACACTTACGAGTAACATGAGGGCTAATGTTAATAGAAATTTATTTTCATTAATTTAAAAACCAAACATATATAAACCTAAAAATAAACTATACAAAATATTTTTAATTTAGTAAATTGAAATGCCATTAGCGAATTGAAAATATCTTCCAAAAAGTATAGGTTCATTTAAATTCAGTGTTACCATTTAATAATCATCAATCTGTAAAAACAAGCATAACATTCAATTTTAAAATAGACACACATATGAGAATACAAAAAGTATCATTAATTTTAACATAAAAGGATACATCCATCATCCAATTTTATTTGTTCCTTCAAAAATTTATCTTTGCTCAAATTAAAATTTCCGAAATAATACTGAAAAAGAAAAATGATGTAAATAAAATATCAAATATTTAATAGTACTAATTAATTCAATGCAAAATAAAGAATTATATCTCAATATGTTTATATTTTCTAACTTAAAAATTTGTACTTCTGTTTTTGTGAAGTTGATATATTTTGAAGAACATTACTCAAAAAAAAAAAAAGTTCCCATGCTGAAAAATTAAACATTAAAAAATTTGCAAACTACTTAAAATTAATATATAATCACATAAATAAACCACAAATTTAAGAACGAAGAGTTACTTGACAAAACCCTGTAAAAATTTGTGGTTGGCACCGAAACTTGGAGACTTCCTAGATAGGTTGCCAAATGTGCGTGACTTAAGTATTGAGTATGCTTAGGGTCACCATGACCTAAATCGCCAATTATCACTCCCAAAAGTCACTAATGCTTCCAAAAGTTACCAATCACCTAGGGGACACCATATTCCTGATTTGAACAAAATTTCCTATCCATTTACACAAAACTAGACACTGTTTGGCAATATTTTCCTGGCTTGGCTAAAATGGTCAACAGGATTTAATACGTGTACAAAATTTTCAATGTTAGACGATTTTTCAGTTTCATTTCCAATACAATCAATAATAATAAAAAAAAAAAAATTTAAATATCACAAAAATTAAAAGCTTCAAGAATTAAATTTATATCTAAATAATTAGAAAAATAAAATTTAATAAAATATAAGATTTACCTCAATTTGTCGAATTATCTTCTTCTCTAAATCTGATATTTCACTAGATTCTTCAGAAGTAGAAATAACTTCAGTCCCCATTTTCAAAAAATCTGATACAAAAAAAATTATGAAAAGTAAATTAATGTAATCAGTTTTGAAAGTGCCAGTATTTAGTGCCACTTACTGGAATAAATTGAAAATTTCCATTTAAATTATAATTTCACCTACTATTCACAAATTATTCAAAACAAATCTTTTTCAATTATAGAATATATCTCTGTAATAATCATAAATCAAACATAAAAAATAAACAAAAATTAGGTAATTTTAATAAAATAATCTCAAATCCACCAACTTAAAATATTTATTGCTTAGATTAGGAAGCAAGGCAGAAAATGCCTCATTCAAGTAATCTTTAAAATTTAAAAAGTTATATCCAAATTCAATGTCACTCTTAAAAGAACTTTTGGTTAAAACAGTGATTAATAAACAAATACCTTGAGTATTTTTACAGAATAATAAATACTCTGATTTTAATTAAACATATTACCTCTAGAGGAATTAATTTCAATAATCTCTCTGCTAGATCAATTTATTTTTATCCAACTGCATTAGTCTGATGATAAATGAAGTTTTCAATAAATAAGAAATCACCTAGCTTCCTCAAAATAAGATTAAGGGGTACTTGTCCATTATAGCGGCGTCCGCCAAACGAAAAATCGCCAAGCAGTAAGATTTATTGCCATGTTTGGTTGTAATCTCCTAAGGTTTAAGGGATACTTGTCCATTTACTGATAAAAACTAACAAAGAAACAGTACTTAAGAAACATTACTTAACCATTTTAGTAAAATATCGCTTGCCTGTTAATGTTACAGATTTCCTCATTTTTTTTTAAATATCTATTTTGTTGCCTTTGAAAATGTCGTTAACAATTTTTAATTTACCGAACAGCTAAATGGATGCCATCTCTTTTTTTCAAGAGAAAGGACTTTTACCTAAAACATTATTATGCTAAAGAGGTCACGTAATGAAGTTATATGTTAATGAAAACAGTATTTGGAGATGCAACATTAAAAGTTGTTCGAATAAGAAGAGTCTCCGTGTTGGAAATTGGTTCAGCGGTTCCAGAATACCGTTCGTTACTGCAATTCGATTTATCTTTTGTTGGGCAGAGAAATTGACATCTATTAAATGGTGTCGTAATCAATTGAATATGTCAAAAGGTGCAACAGTGGATTGGAATCAGTACATGAGAGAAGTGTGTTCTCTTCACTTTATTCTGAAATTTAATAAGCATATAGGTGGACCCCATAAAATTGTGGAGATCGATGAAAGTTTATTCGTATGGAGTAAGAACAACAGGGGTTGAGTACTTCCGCAACAGTATATTTTCGGTAGAATATGCCGGGAGGATGGCGAGTGCTTTCTTGTTCAAATATCGAACAGAGATGCAAACACACTGCTTGGAAAAATTTTGGAACGTATACAAGAAGGTTCTACTATCTAATCAGATTGTTGGAAGGGGTACAAGATGGAAGAACTTGAAGATGCTCGTTTTACATATTTCATGGTGAACCATAAGTATAATTTTGTAGATCCATCAACGGGAGTTCACACGCAAAATGTTGAACAAATGTGGGGTTCTGCAAAGTGGCATAACAAGAAACAACGCGGCACGGCTCGAAATCATCTGGAATCATATCTGGCAGAATTTATGTGGAGGAAATATGTTGGGGAAAAAAATGCTTTCTATGAAATAATAAACGCATTTTCGGAAATATGGCCATTAATGTAGATTGATATTCTAAAAGTTATGTAAATATTTATGTTAAACATCTAAATTTTTATATCACTTATTGGGATGAGATTTATCACTAAACATATAAAAGATTTGATAATCTAAAAGTTATGCAAATATTTATATTAAACATCTAAATTTTTATATCACTTGTTGGGATGAGATTTATCACTTATCATATAAAAGATTAAATAAAAATACTACTAAAATTTTTTTATATTTATTGGTTTCTTATTTGTTTTCCTACATTTCAATATCGCGCTCCGCTTGCTTGGCGACATCGGCATATTCTTAATTTGGCGGGCACCGCTTTAATAGAAGAGTACCGATTAAGGTTCTTTTACTAAATTTTTAAAAAAATTAAGCACTTTACCTGCTAGCAAGAAAAGTAAGAGAGCGAGAAGAGTTTAATGTACAAATTTCTACAGTGAAATATTACAACTTTCCAAGTTCAAAATAAAAATTAATAAAAATATACAAAATATATTTTTATAAAATATTCATTTTTTAAATTTTAATACTTAATTATTACGGTAACGTACGTTCGAATATATCACTCTCCACAACTCGATTGTCTCCTCACCATTTGTTTATAGTTTAATTTTTACTACACTTGGGCTATTGGCGACGGACCTCGTAATTTTGAACCACGGTCAAGTGACGAGGACGACACCTGTGCTGGCAACCCCTTCTCCTATTCCTCCCCATTTCACAGAGCTTCAAAATTATGAGGTCCACCTCCAACAAGCTTGGTATCGCTTCTAGTGCAACATTAATAATACCAATTAAAATGATTAGCAACTTTTCATACATTCTGTATCGATAAGTTTCAAAAATACTTTTTTCAACAGTGCATACATTTCAAAGAAATTTCCAAATTTAATTATTAAAATTGAGTACGTTTCTCTAATCACTTATTATGTATGAAAGAATTATATATTATTTTTTACAAAAACCACAAGTTTATTTGGCACTATATTTCATTTCATCGCATATCTGTTGAAGACATACACAATATTTTGAAAATATACATCACTAAATTACTATACAAAATATTCGCCGGTTAGCATCATATCATGAATCGACCACGTGTATTCGTAAATTTTAGAACAAATCGAAGATTACTGAAAACGGAAACCTTATTTTAAAGAATGAAAAAATCGCAATCATAACATCTGAAATAATTGCTTACCTGCTCGCAGAT
>BMAW01085825.1:0-17321 GCA_019974015.1 Nephila pilipes
CCCACATTTAATGAACTTGGATTGGCTTATGTCACACTTGAATGAGTTCCTTGGCCAATTTCATGGCATGTTTACTTTGTACTCTAGAGTTACGAGTAATACTCGAATTTCATAATCATTTTTTTTATTTCCTTGTACTTCAACTTGAACGCAGCATTTCAGTTTCCAGACAAACTGGAAATCCATCACGTCACTATTTCGACTGCATTCATTCGCTAAAATTTAAAAAAAAATAATTGCTTTAACATGTTATTAACTTGAAATTTATCCTTAAAATCACAATTTCTGTCATGTATATTTTTTTGTCCAAATTTCTATGAATTTTTTCATTTCAATAATTCAAATTGATAATTATGAATTCCAAGGTATATTTCAGACAATATCGGCTGATTTAATTCGCGAGGGCTTGACATTTTCTATAAGTATGGAGCAACATTTTCTTATGATTTTGACATGGAGCGTGCATTAAAATTTCAACGTAATCTTAAGCTTTGTGAGCTAAGATATTAAGAATTATTTACGCAACATAAGAACCCCCCACAAAAAAAAACACTAATAATAGACTTTGAAACAACAAAAAAAAACCCAACAGAAACAGTTAATAACGAACGAAATTCTTCATTTGAATCAGAGCCGACAGTTGTTTTAGACATATCTGACACATCTGTTGATGATAGCTTTTACGATCCAGTTCTTAATAAACGTGCACTCTCGTTATTAAACAAAGATGAATAGTTAATAGTTTTATTCCTAACTTCAATTTAAATTTTTGTATGCTATATGCACCTATAGTATAAATTTTCACTGTACAGTAATTCTAATTTTTTTGTCATAAAAAAAATGGTTTTTTTTATAAATATATTATAAGGATTTCATTATTACATTTTTTGCACGGTTTTTTTGATCTTTCACGATTTTTTTGAATATACGCCCAGATTTTTTGAATATACACCCAACATATGGTAATATACGCCCAGATTTACCATATGTTGCATATATTTTTTACACGAATTGTTTTTGCACGGTTTTCTAAGGAATGCGTATCTACCGTGTAAAAAAAGAGTTGGGTATATATATATATATATATATATATATATATATATATGGAATCCATGATATAAAAATAGATAAATATCCCAACATAAATATACGGGATATGCATATCGTAGTTAAGATCGGTAAGCTGTAATTGTTCTAAATCTACAATTGTCTTGACAGTTGTCTGTTGTTCCAGTTGTTAATCACTCTTTTCTATTTCTCTATAAATTTTTTTTAATTATATTTATTATATAGTGCACCTCCTTAATGTCTATTATTTCCTTAATATTTAGAGGAAGCATTTCTTTGTAGGTAAAGTGTTTTTCTGAATTAAAAATGGAGAGTGGAAGTCATCTTGTCTTTATTTTTTCATTAATAGAAGTCATACGTCTTTACTTTATTTTTTATACGTTAATGCACTTCAAGGAAATAGAGTTTGATAAAAAAAAAAAGAAACCTGCACTTTCCGACAACTTTGAAGTAGTTATAATTAAAAACAACAACGCACAATTAACATGTCTAACTTAGGCATGAAACTGCTATTAATAAGGCGTTCCAGTGCATTTTGCAATTTATCACACTTCTGAATCCTTCGTTCGGTTCAGAGATTCTATACTTATAGAGGGTACGCTATTTAGCATGAACCTTTTTCGAAGTAATCGATTATATGAGATCCATATCAAAGGGCTTTAATGGATCAAACAAGTATTGTTTTTATATGAAAAACATAATTGAAAACTAATATACTGCTATGCAATAATAAAAAGAACTTGTGAAAAATTTGAGATGAATCCTTTTCAAAGCTACTGGTGCATTTTAAGCTGAGAAAAAAATACCAAAATTAATATTTGTTTCAACTAATATTCTTTTTCCTTTGAAAATGAATTAATATTATAATTATAATCATTATGCAATTGAATCTAATATTTTTAATTTATTAACTGAATGAAATCTGGTTTTTTTGTCTCTACACAATGTTGAGGATGATTTAAATCATTTCTATCTTCTAATTTTGTATTTACACATAAACTGGTTAAACAACTAAAAGGAAAGTAAGGAATCTACCTGAAATTGTATATAATAAAGTAGAATATTTTTATTATGTTCGTAGAATCCGTTACATGATTATATTCATTCCCTTAATACGAGAACTTTCCTTTTATGGAAAGATTTATGGTTGTTTTTTTTTTTTTCAAATTTTGAACAAAAAATTTCTCACCATCTCAAGATTTATTACAATGTAACTGATTTAATTCTTATTTTTCTTGATATAACAGGAACGTATTTTGAAAATGAATGACAGTAAGTATTGTGAAAAGAAATTCACGCGTTACTTTTCATTTATGGATAACATTGAATATAACGATGTTGCAGTAAATACAGATTCTACTTGATGTAGTGGTAATTTTTATTCTACCCATTGAAGCAAATAACATAGAGATATTCCACAAAAATAATTACAACCTAAATAAAGGACGTTCAATATAATGAATGTTTATTTAGTTTTATGGCATTTTCTTTCAGATGCAGACAAACAACATCAACAATATCCATTCTTCCAATATCAATGACTTTTCAAAATGAATACTAGATCGCTAAGGAAACGAAAAATATTTATTTGGTTCTTATTTTAACTTTTGTTAGCTGCAAAAGATAATATGGAAAAGGGCAATTTCCTAATTATCTCTTACTGAATTTTCCAATGAAAGTCATTGAAGATTTTCACCGTACATTTCAGACGAGTATTCCTTTAATGAACTTTCAGCCTAATTACTACTTTTTACTACGACCATCTGCACTGTCATTGGGAAGTCTTAATCTACGGTGAGTCCATTCAAATCTTAATTGCTCTGAGTCAGTATACTAAAAATAAGGCAGCCGTTTTGAAAAGGAGCGGACATGAAGATTCGCCTGAAGTATTCCATCGACTAATGAAGTCAACGCACATCGTAGTTGTGGTTTGTTGAAAATGAAGAATCCTTTAAAGTCTGAGGTCACTTTAATTAAATGAATATAAATGACGATTACTTTGCGTTGTGGATTTATCGGAATTTTCTTAAGGCATTTGGTTTTATATAAAAGTGTTCTTTTTTCCCCAATAAGTGTTATTTATGTGTTACTGCTTTTAGCAACAACAGTTAGATTTTATTGATTCAATTATTTACCAATAGCAAAAATGAACCTGTACTTGCAAGGCGGGAAAATAATAGTACCTAATCATATATGTAAGAAATATATAGAACTCTTAAAAGAGGTTGGACATTTATAATCAAAGTATTTATACGTTGGCATAGGGTTAAAACGTTTATACATGAATCCCTTAAATTCTATTGACTCGTTAAAATTTTAATGATTATTATTAATATAACTAGTTATATTAACATTTATTATATTCTAATCACAATAATGCGGTTTACATAACATGATATACAATTTCGTATATAACTATTTCAAATAATGTATAATGCTTTGGGGAAATAATTTTATAATCGTAATAGTCTTTTTCTTATGCGAGGACATTCAACAGTTATTTTCTGTATTTTTTAATAATGAAAATACTGGAGAAAATTATCACGATTTTTTAAAATCTAAATTATTTAAACCATTCATTATCCTGATACAGGAATGTATTCAAAGAATTTGTCAGGTATCTCATTTAATTACAAAACATTTTTAAAAGTATCAATATTCTTAACGTTTTAATCTTGTGGTTTTTTCATATTCTGCCCTTTTCGAATGCTAGATTATACATCAGCTCTGGTATTAACTTCGTCATCCTATTGTGGTTGAAAACTAGAAATGTTTTGACTGCAATGGACTTTCAATTCGGTCAGAAACAGGTGGCAATGTGAAACTATCAAGAAATAGTTGATTTTTTTTTTGGTAAAATATATTAAAATTTGCGTACTTTTATTGCATGAAAAATACACGAAGTCGCTTAAGAATTAAGTTTTTTTAAAACCATTTGTTAAGTGAAGCAAAAAGAAAGAGATAAACAGACAAATTTTAGCATTAAATTGCAAAAGAAATTATTTTTCTCCTTTATTTTTTGTACAGTGACATATAGGAAAACAAAACAAATTTTCTGTACCTCAATACTCATAAAATGATTTTTATAGAGTTCAGAGAACTGACAAAGAATTTGTTTGTGAAATTTTCTTCTACCCTCCAATTTTAAGTAATTTCATTTATAAGTTAAAGATCATATATGCCATCATATAGAAATTATATGTATTTTATATTTTTCTATTACATGCATGTTTGATAGACACATGCATTTGTTTACTGATTATAGCAATAATGCATTTAATAAGTGGGTAGAAACAAAATATACTTCGGTAAATTTTATTTATTTGATAAAAAACAGATGGCGCTAAGTGTACGGTGACATTTTATTTTCACTCAAGGCCATGGCCGTTGAAGCTTTTCTTTCACCTACTTAGTATCGTTAGTTCTTTGTTATTAAGTCTTTCTGTTAAGAAATGTGTTTAACCATGTCACATACATTTGTTCAAATTTGAGCTATTCGCTTTCTTCTCTTCACCAACATCAGTGACATTTTGTGTTTTGAATTGCAAACAATTACATTTCCTTACCAACTAAGTGAAACGTGATTATATAAATTAGATGAAGATAAAAAGTGTAACGAATGAATTTATGAATAAATGATATGGGTAGAGAATAACTCCCAGCTGATAGATACTTTTAAATTGGAGTGAATCATTTTAATTAACTGTTTGCATTTAAAGTGATTAGAAGCTACTCTTAGTTAAAATTATACGAGTTGAGCTTGTTATAAACTAGCAGTGTTTGAATCGGTGCGAGTGAGTTGGTGAGCTAAGACATAATTATTAAAATGCTAACTAGGATTAAATTCTTTAAGAGCAATCTTGAAATCTGTGTTGAAAGAATAAATTGTGTTTTTTTTCAAGTCTATTCAATTGAATTTTTGAACTTATTGACTACTTAACCAGAATTTAATATAAGTTTGCGGAGTTTAATGATGGAAGTTAGATGCTATTAATTTATCATACTTTCTACTGGAGGCTTTGAAAGATGCTCAGAGATTGTGTTAATGAACCCGACTCTAACTGTTATGTGTGTGGTGAGCAAAGTATGCAAAAGCATCGATGCTCTTTTACATCGCTTATAAATACTGTCTATTACTTATACTTAGAATATCAAGTAGATGAATGAGATACGAAATTAGCACCTCATTCTTGTTGTACACCTAGCGCTAAAAATATACGTGCGTGATTGAAAGGTACAAGAAAGAGATGAAGAGATGCCATTCTATAAACCAATAATATGCTACGAGCCAAAGGATATATATAAACGGTGGCTAGTTTTTTTCACAAAAAATAAGGAAATATCTACATAAAGAAAACATAAAATAAATTACTCTAACTTCCACATTCAGTAATATGATCAATATCTCATAACGATAAATTATTAGCAGTACCAAAATCTCAGGAGAATTTTACATGAGGTGTTGCAAATGTGGTAATGGAAATTGATGATGAATCTTTAGATGTTTCCTCTAATATAAACTACATTATTGATATAAAACGAGAACGACATCTAATAACTCTATAAGAATAAAATGATCTCATGAAATATTTAAATTTATCATAAAAAAACCCAGCATTACTTGCATCAAGACAGACAGTTTGGAATCTACTCCGAAAGAGCACTGATATATTCATTTATCCGGAAAGATATAAGATATAATTGCAATGTTTTTTCACATGAAGGTGATTTATGCTATTGTAATGATATAATCTGCTTAATGTCCGCTTAACAACTTAAGGATTTATTGTCTGCTGAATAAATAACTGTTTAGAGACAGGTTCTACCATTTTTGTAAATTTTAATGATCAACTAAATCCAAATTAGACACAAAAGACATTAATATTTGGAGAGCAGCATATTTTGAAACCTTTGTAAATGGTTCATAAAAAATAAAAATAAATTATAATTATTTGTCGTTACTGAAACTAGTATAAATATACAATTGTTAAAAAAAATATTTAAAGAACAACGAAGAGCGTAGGAGATTAATTTACTGACCTCTTTCCCTAAATGGAAGAAAATATCTTCATAACATAACTGTTAAATTAAAACTAATTTATGTTTCCATAATTAAAATTACAAAAAAAAAATTAAAAAGTCAAAATCACAAAAGCAAAATTATAGTCTGAGTGTGTTGGCTTGCAATGAGCCGTTGTCTTTATTATCAGATGGACCCAGTCAAGAGGAACGCTGAGACGTTCTTACTATAATAATGCTATTGAGAGAGCCTTACTACTACGATCACATACTAAACTTAATGCTTTTCAGATGGTAGGAGAAGGAAAGATGCGCTCTGTATGGTTGAGCATCCTAAACAGAAGCTGTGCGAGAAAATATCCGATTCAGTTCAAAAGACTATTAAATACATGAAATATTCAACAGTTTTCCAAATTGAGTTATTTATAAAATAAGTAAGGATATTTACTGTTATTTATTTTATTTATTATTTTAAGAAAGTATCAATTTATATATATATATATATATATATATATATATATATTGTCTTGATTGCTTGAAAGTTTTGAATAAAATTTTGATAGTTATTTAAATAAGTTGAAACGGAAATAAAGTATATAAAGATCTTGTATAAAATCAGTAAAACAGAAATATAATCATCATCTAAAACTGAAGTATTTTTTTTATTACTCCAATACTCAAGCAAAAGAAGAAAATAATTTATTTCATAATTTCATTCAGTTTTAACTTCCTACTATGACAAACATTCGATTTCTCAACCATTTGACACCTGTCAGTAGTTACCTATATTTCCAGAAAAAAAAATGTTACTCTTATTATGAAAATTACTGGAGTGATTATCCGTACAGATTATGCGCTGATATGTTTTAGAAGCGTACCTATTATCTTAAAAAGTAAATTGGATAAAAAAGTGTTCTAAGCAAACATTTGCAAAACAAAAACAGATTAACGTCAACAAAAGTCCTAATAGTTTTTAAAAAAATAATTATTCAATTATTCAATTAAATATTAGAATGAAAGCAAGTGATATTATGTCAAAGGAATAGAAAATTCATTGATTGATATATTATAGCAGATATTCAGAAAACAATTTATTTTAAGAATTGCTTGGGTGTTCATTTTTTATTCACTTAACCAATGGCTCCTTCAGTGACTAATTAAGTATATTAAAGAGAGACATTCTGCGTAGAAGGAGCTGATATTTTACTTCAGTAAGTAGTGTTGAGCAATGCTTAATGTGAGTTTAAGCTATAGAATCTCTGTATTTTCTTTCACATCCATCTTTATGATGTTGAAAATAATCATAAGCGCTTTGAATTTCGAAAAGTTTTCAGCATTTTATTCATTGCAGGTTCAGAAAACTTGTATTCTGGGCAATCGCAACAGAAGTGAATCTTAACTGTTTCCGAATTTATTTACTTCCATTACTTTATAAGTATTATTCAGTTCTTCAGCAGAGGATATTTCTAATCGATATTTCATTTTAGTTATTTTCTTTTTTTGTGCATATATACAACGTGCTAAAGATGTTTTAAGCCTTTTATCAAAGATGATAGGGATTTCAACGTTTTTTCATTTTTAATCCAAACTTTTTCAAAAAAATGCTGCTAAATATTTATTTACACTTCTTAAAAGATCTAAACATGCATTTAGGAATATAATTTCCACGCAAAAATGCTTAAAAGTAAATATTATCATATTTTTCATATATTACAAATATAAAAAGTATGAATTATAGTTTTTTTTTTTATTAGTTTTCGAGCTCGCTCTCAAATGGATTGAAATTAATGATATTTGAGATGGAAACTACCAACTATATACAGAAAATACCTTTTAATCTTTGAATTGTATTGCCTTAAAATAATATATACTAACATAATTCTTTTAAAATATGAAATATATTACAATAATAGACATTTCATACATATGTTTAAAGAAATACATTCCTAATAATTGTTAAAAAATTACATTTATTATTAAATAAAAAATATTTACACACGTACCAATTTACTTTTAACTTTAGTAACTTTTAAAGGTTATACGTGTTAATGAATATCATTTTTCATATACAATATGATTCCTTTTGTGTTTAACATTCTACAACTCCCAGCAAATTAATAAAAAAATAAAATACTGTTAAGAATAATTTCTCATATATTTTCAACAATGTTAATTATTATATATTACAAAATCATATTTAATGAGTAATATTTTTAAGTACTTTATTAATATAATGTTTAATAATTTTCAAAATTCTACATAGCATTATTTACATTCAAAAAGGTTTCCATTTTATGACTATTAATTTTTCCTACTCTACCCTAAATCCTAGTAATTCCTGCAAAGAATAAAATCCTAGTTATTTTCTGAAAAATACTTTTAAAATTCATACCATTAACACTTAACATGACCACTTTTTCTTGGATAATAAAATCACAACACAAAATAACTTTGCATTAGATACCTTATTATCTTCGATTCATCAAAATACGATATATTATATCCACTAAATTAGCAAAATCAAAATATATTTTACCCAGAAATCCCATCCAATACGTTATATTTCTTCTTTAAACTTTCTAGTTTTATGATATTCTAAATATTTATGGAATTATACAAGATTTTTTTGGTATAATTTAATAATTATTTTTTGATTAATGCACCGAGTTTCTTGGGAATGAAATATTATACTTATGATTCCTATGTATTTAAAAGAATATTCTTTCAAAATGTTCAGAAAGTGTTTTTTATCAGAAAGTTAAAATTGAAGCATTTTAAACATGTTCATTTCATCAGATATTACAATAGGAAGATATGCGAGTTACCTATAGGGTATTAATTTATATCTAAACAGATATATGGGAAATATATATAAATTGACTTGTAACTTTTTTTTGCTGCCTCGCAGATTATTATTTAAAATGTTATGTAGAAAAAGGCAGTTTCATTGGGGCATATCATAACACACACATAATGTTGATTAAGCAAATATTGTTTTGTAGATGCACAACTAATAACTGGATATACAATTCGCTCTTTTTAACAGTAATAAGTTGACTAGAAAAACATTCTATCATAATAACATTCAGTTGCAGCAATAAACTTTCTAAAATTCACTGTAGAACATTCAGTCCAAATAATTTTAGTATATATCGGCTAATGAAGCTTTACCATTCCTTCCGGTAAAATTTCGAATCAAAACACTGGCATCGAAAATGAATCGAGAATCTTCTCTCAAAATACATCAATCAATCTACTTATAGAGAACATATTTTTTTAATACTTAAAAGACACATTCATCAGTCAGTTTCAATGTGAATGCATTAACGTCATTGCTTAAATATAAAATCATTAAATAAGAATTCCTGTAACATATATCACTATAATATATATATCACTATTCTCAGAATGAGTACATGGTAGTTCACATATATCTTATCAACAAAAGGCTATATCTAATCTTTAGTAAATCAGTTTTCATGTAAATTCTATTTCAAACGTATACAAACTGGTAAACCATCTTGATTATAAAATTTAAGAATATACATTCATTGCCTTTTATGTTCATTTTTCTTGTATTTTATGTGTTCCATTTAAATATATTCTAAAATACTGAACTGCAACTTTTATCTGATGATAGAAAATATCAATTTATAATTTAGTAATTTGTAATATTTACATCATTGCTTATATCCAGAGCTATTATTGTTTTATATTAATTACTTTTTATGTGGTCTAGACCTTTTCATCTAATTTTTTAATCTTAGTCTGAAACTCTCACAATTATCCCAAAATCATATTATCAGTTAACCACTACTAAAAATTGGCAAATATTTATAAATATAATATACAAGAAGTAAAATAAAAAAACACGCAAAAAGAGCCATCTGATCATATTTAAATTTCATATGCAAATATAAGTCTATTCCACTTACAAATGATTAAATTTGGGTAACTAATCGATGAATAACTGCAACTACCAGAGCAACTGATTCAACGTTATGAATTATTCGAGAATTTAACTGGATAGCACTAACCGCAAGGAACATTGATAGGCTATTGAGAGAGCTGCGCCTGAATTCACAGTGTCCATTTCACGAGCTATGTCCATTGCATGTGCACTTCGAATATCTACCTTGAGTTTCGCTGATTAGAGTAGAATAGTTTTCATCGATGCTCCGTTTTGAATTGATCCCCGTCGACCAATAAAATTGTGACTCTTAGAACAACAGTGGAATACTTACATGTATCCCGTTTGACGAAAGTGAGATTATCGTGGTATTGGATGTCATTTCATTTGTTAGCTTAAATTCTCTAATAGTCATCACGAAAATCCATAAAAAATCTTCTAAATCCTAATTTTTAAATTTCATTAATTTTCCTTACATATTTCTTCATACTCTCCTGATCTCAAAATTTGAGATCAGGAGAATATGAAGGAATACATGGCAGGCATTTCTTATAATTATATTCGTGTTTGATGAACATTTTCCTGACCAGACATATAATAGCCCCCCCTCCCCGAGACCAATAAAGCATATTAGGGATTTAAAGAACAGTCATCTATGACTGTAGGAAAAAATTGTGAAATTAATTACTCAAGGAAACGTCTTCTACTGAAATGATTTAGTACCATACAAAATAACTGTTAATATAATGGCTGAAAAGTGAGTTAACAGATTTTTTTAGTTGGTTATGTGGAGTTGCAACTTCTGAATATATCATTAAATTACTTTAAAATATTAATCATTTATAGCTATTTTCTTTTCAACTTGTGCTTCAAATTATTCAATCACTCTGAAATTTTAGTTGTTATAACATGCTTCTTACATTTTTCGTTTCATTAAAATAAATCCTTCTTTGAATCTGCTGTAAATTATCGAAATACTGAAAAAAATATGTCATTGTTTGATTAATTTAACAAAATGGAATAATACATTACAGAAAAAACACAGTTCCTTATGTAAATAAGATACATTATATAAATAATTTATAAAATTTCAACATAGTTATTTCAATTAGCCGTAGATTATTAAGATAAATTCAATTTAATTAATTTTAATGTAAACACTTATTTGAAGAATAACATTTCTTTTCTATTTTCTGTGGAAGTAGTACTTTAATAGGAAAATAAATTTTAAATCACCATCATATTTTAATCTCAGATAATTCAAG
This sequence comes from Nephila pilipes, assembly GCA_019974015.1. Lineage (NCBI taxonomy): Eukaryota > Metazoa > Arthropoda > Arachnida > Araneae > Nephilidae > Nephila > Nephila pilipes. The sequence goes on from BMAW01085825.1 coordinate 11,263, forward strand.
TAAATAAATATTCCTTTTTTATAATTTTTGCATGCTGAGATCCTAAAAATATTTTGTTAATGAATAAAGAAAATTTGAATTGTATTATTTAAAAAGGATTTTGTTTGCAAAAAATCCTAAATATATTTGCTTGCTAATAAAATATTATAATAAATTATAATACTAAACAACAACTTAATCATATATGACTGCTTTAATTTTAATAAGTAGTGAAAAAAATGTGTATACTGGATATTATAATATCAAGCTTCAGATTTTTTTTTTTAAAATTCATATAATATTCATATTTGTTTCTTTTACTCAATATTTCTTAGAATAAGAAAAAATGACAATTTTAAAATTTTATAAGAAAAAATGCTAACTCTATAAATAAACTCTTATATCAAATGAGTTTATTTTAAAATTTCTTAATAAATTTCAATTAAAACATAAAATTTATTCTCAATTTTGTATTATTGTACGAAAAATTATAATTGTCTTTTGAAATCTTTTGACAATAATGAATTACAACCATTTAAAAATGCATTTTGGGTATAACAAATTTTATTTTAAAACTAAAATATGTATTTTCCAAAGTAAACGCTTTCTATTGGCCAAATATTGGATTTTTCCTCTTTTGAAACTTTGGCTGCTGAATTTTTACTGTTTCTTCTATTTTGTATAAATAAATATAAAGATATGCAATTTAAATAGGAAATTAATTTTTTGATAAGCTTATGGATAATATGTAAGAATATAGTTAATTTCTTAGTATTTGAAATTATTTTTAAATGTTTTTTCCTCAGTTTCATTCTTATAAATTTCAGATTTGTATAAACAGGGTGGTCTTTATATATTCATAAACCAGAAACTCCTTTTTGTAATTATTAAAATGATTGAGCATAATCATGAAATATCCAAATGTGTATGTTATACACTCATGGACAAAAAAATTAGCGCACCAAGAAGGAATCGTCAAAATTAAACGAAATGTTACATACGTAATGATTACTTTGATATAAGTAAATGATTAGAAAATCAAAGAAAAATGATCATTCATTTCAGAGAAAAAGGCAAAAGAACGGAGGATTTCATACCCTGTTAAACCCCCTGTAGCGCTAATGCACGATGCGATACGATCAGGCATTGAGGCATACAAGTTCTGTATGATGTCTTGTAACATTTCGTTTCATATTTGCTGTAACCTTGCCTCTAGTTCATTCAAATTCGTGGAATGTCGTCCCAAATGATCTCAGATATGCTCGATTGGAAACGAATCTGGGGATTGGGCAGGCCAAGGAAGGATAGTAATAGTGCGGAAACAGTCTTGTGACACCCTTGCCATGTGAGATCGAGCATTGTCTTGTTGAAAAATGGCTCCTGAGAGCCGTTGCCTGAGTGGTAACACGTGTGGCTGCAGGATGTCATGGACATACCGCTGTGGTGTCATGGTGCCACGGATCAATACTAGGGGTGACCGTGTATTGTGGGCAATTGCACCACATACCATCCCTCCAGCTGGGGAAGCAGTGTGTCGCTGTAAAGCAAAGGCAGGATAGAGGCATTCACCACTAGGTCTCCCCGCACGAACACGATTGTCATCACTGCTGAGATTGAATTTGGATTCGTCGCTAAAGACGACCTAGTTCCATTCCACTGCAGTCCAGTTTCCTCGTGCGCGGCACCACTCCAAACGGAGGTGTCGATGGGTGAGCGTCAAGGGCCGCACACGTAATGGGCATCGAGATCCCAAATGTCCTTCAGCCAGGTGCCTTCGTATGGTTCGAGAAGACACAGGGGCCCCTGTTGAAGGTGCTACCTGTGCCTGGATGGCGACCGATGAAGCAGTTGACTGTAAGCGTGCATTTTTTACAATATGGCGGTCTTATCGACGACTGGTCTGTCGAGGGCGTCCTGAGCCTGGTCTTCGTGTAAATGACATCTCTCGGATCCACTGGTCCCAACAGCTCCTCACAATACAATCAGAGCGGCCTAATTGACGAGCTACTCGCCTAGCTGACCCCCCAGCTTCCCTAATGCCGATGATTCTCCCCCTCTCCAACTACGACAGCTGCTCATATTGTCTTCGAAAACGGCGTAATGGCATGTCTATCTCAGCTCTTCCTTTGCAAACGATTCAACACACTCAAACAAGCTTTGGATACCTGTTTTATACTCCATGGAGAACGACTTTAAACGCCCTCTACCGGCTATACGTAATGAGCAATCCCGTTGCATTTCTAATAATTTGCATATCTTCCCAACATGTACGTTTCATGCCACGTTTCGTTACGATCCCGCATTTATTTCTTGATGCGTTAATTTTTTTGTCTATGAGTGTATGTATTTTTTGTATAATAGTAAGTCAAATTAAATTTTGTTTTGAATAAATTTTGCTACAGTACTTATTGCATGAATATAAATCGCATTGTTTTTATATAATATTCATTAATTATTTATAATTTTGTAAAATATTATATTTAGTTCCTAATTTATCTGTGTAGATCTAGTATATTTAGATCCTAATTTATCTGTGTTTACATATTATTGGTTCAACTCACAACATCCTTGTAAAGTGACATATTTAAATATTTTATTTATAAATATCATATTATGAAGATTGATTAACAAAAGAAAAATAATACAAATATAATTCAGAATTTTAAAAAAGAAATTTACCTTAAAATACATTGCCCTTTAGGAATAAAATACAAGCTGAGTTTAATTTTAAATAATGTTTTTACTGCTAATATAATTCGAATGGAAATAATGTATTACCGAAATCATATTCTGTGTGGATGCCAGCTAATTTAATTAAATACATCTTTCACATATTATTCGGTAGTAAAGAATTTCCCCTCTCTTTAACTATCTCCTTTATTTAACAAACAACGGTTAATTAATGTAACAACATATTTATAACACGGTAGAAAATAGACACATTCTCCTCTTTCTTGTTTATTTCTATCCCTAACAGTACGTATAAACTAATTATATTTCATTACAATTGTGAGCTGTTATTTACTCAGCTTGATACTTGATATAATATACTTAAAATTGTTCTTTCTCCCTTAATCAGGATATTCTGTGATAGAGAAGTTCTAAAACAAAAACAATTGATGAATGCCAGGAAAATATATTCAAGCCATGATCACATTTATATTGCATTTCTTTGTTACCTGTGTAGAATTGCACTTAGTAATTACAGGACATTTCCAAAATTATTAATTATAGTAACTAATATTTAATTACCAGCTATAGATATACTCTAAGGCATTTTAGTTATTATAATTCAAAATTTTATGTATGTACCGAAAACATATAATTTTAAATGAATTAATTTAGTTTTCTTTATATTGTTTTATTTTCTTTTCTATTATAGAAAGCTAGTTCTAATTACTGTAACAATTAATTCATCTCATTCGTATTGATTTATATTTTAGTAATCAATTGTTCCAAATTTTCCTGCAAAAGTGACACTAAACTTGGCTCAAAGTTAAACCTTTTCTCTTGATAATATTGTTTAAGTATAATTTTTCTTAAAAATTGCTGTAAACCTTTTAACATCTAATCAAGAATTTTTTGTTATACAAATATTAAGTAATCCAACAGTGTGTGCTCAACATATAATGGGATACTTTATATCACTCAAGCTAATTTGTTTGGTTAGATGCATTTATTAGAATTGCTATCAAAAGTTTCATCGGTAGATTTCAAAGTGTCACTGTTAAATAAGTGATTAGAGAAAATACTACATTTAAATCATATTTCAATTTATTCATATTACGCAACTTTGTTTTACAACCTGTTTTTGAATAGTAAGCGAAAACAGTAAAATATAATATTGATAAAAAAATTTCTTTAAAACTTGATTTAGTAAATATATATAGTATTCACTAATCGAATAAAATTCACGAAATTAATAGAAATTTATTTGTTATACTAACTTGAGGAGCAAAAATTATTTTCGACACATAAATAATTATTTTTTCATATTCAGTCTTAGAGAACATAAAAATAATGCTTTTATTAATTCAGTGATTGGATTTTGGGATTAGGCACATGAATATCTAACTCATATGTTAGTAGTTAGTAATTTTTCTTCATATACAGTCAGTATTCTTGACCCTTTTATAATCAATTGGATAATCAAAGAGGAGATAAATTTAGTTTAACTACACTCTTTTAAACTAAATTCACATTTTCAGAAAAGATGGAAGAAATCTAATATTAAACATAAATTTTTGATAAAAAAAAAAAAGCTGTACAATTTGCATAATAGAACTCTCAAAACATTTATACGCAGGATCAGCCAGTTTTAAATAAAATAAATTAAAGTAATTATTTTCTTATTGTTAATCATTTAAGGTTTCAGCAGCACAGCATTGAATATAAAAGATTACAATTTTAAAATAACGCATATATTAAGGACATAAATCCATAATTTAAAGAATAATAATAAATTGGAATGCGAAGACAATTTTATGTTTAAGTATTAATATCGAATGCGTCCATATGTTTATTAAACTTAAAAATGTAATCTAGAACAACTAACGAACGCAAGTAAATAATTAAATATTTTACGATCGTACGGTCTTTTCTCGAACAAAATAATATGTGATGTTTAGAAACATTAAGATTAGGATTTCAAATGAGCTAATTTAATTTTTATTACTCTAAATCTGATTAATAAGTTATATTTCCTATTATTATTTCAAATATTTATGGACATATATTCAATTCTTTATGACAATTTTAAATCTCAGCTAAACCTTCAAATGATATAAATTCAAATGTTCATATCATTATATCACAAATTTAGTTACAAATTTGGATTTAAGGCATTTGCATTTTGATGAATGCATTGCTAGAGCAGTAAAATACATTTAAACTTTGTAGACATAACAGAACGAGTCCAGACCGATAACTTATAAATATAGGACAGCTAAATATTTCATCATAATTGGAATCGGGCACAATATCCCAGAACTTATATATATCTATTTCACGGTATGTTTTATATATATATATATATATATATCTCATATATATAAATACTATGATACTATATATGAATAATATATATACACCTGTATATGAGTACGATTTCATTATATATATGTGTTTTAAAGTGGCAATCAGCGTGAATGGAATTTTAATGGCTTTGTAGCACAATGTGCACTTTTATTTTATGGGCGGTGTAGTAGCAATTTATGAATAAATCTGGCAGGCAATAATTTCCTTCAAACCATAATCGTTAATAGTGTTTCAATTTATAACCTTGGTTAGTATTCATTTTTGTTTGGTTTTACACTTCCTTCATGAGCCAGTTAAACAATGCTTTAAAAATAACTACATAGAATAAAATACAAATTGTAAAAAGTTTTTGTTTGAAAATGTTTCGATTAATTCACATTAAATAATTCTCTCCTAAGGCTTCATTCGGGCGTTTCTTCCCTAACATCACCAATGGCTTGCATAAAATTTTACTCAATATTTCACCAAATCTGGTTCTATATTTATGGCAATATTTGCAATATATGGGATATTTTTGATATTTTACATATTATAATGTGAATTAATCAGTGAAAATGTATTGATATAAAAATTCATTCATTATTTAAAGCAAATAAGATCTCATGTGTAAAGTCTCTAATTTTCAAATTTGACTATTCCACAATAAATTTTATATTAATTCAAACTTCAAAAATGAGAAAATATAGAGCATAATATTTTCAGGCGCAGATCTCAAGAATATTCAGGACATGTTAATGTTTGATTAGGGTTTTCTAAGAAAAAGTCATTTGACAAAACATCAGAAATAATATAAGGAAATTAAAGCTTTCAAAATTAAAACATTTACAATTATTCTATTTATTTTCTATTATTATTAACCCATCTTAAAAGATTCATACACCAGTTCACTATTTCAAATATTTTGTTTCATATTGCAGGAAGACTAACAGTTTTGGGTTTTAGTTCAAGGACACATATGACTATGTCAAATGTTTTCGATATTTTAAGACTAAGTCTATAAAGGGACTTTTGCAAAATGATTTTCTTCAAGAGCAATGCGTATC